>JAQQPU010024552.1:0-12575 GCA_029168905.1 Artemia sp. Kazakhstan ARC1039
CTACCTCCCCGTCTCGAATTAAGAAAAATACCTATTTTGTGGCATTTTCATTCAGAAATGTTTTTTTTTATTGTCATTGAAAAAACAAAAAAGACACATGTGCCCATCCCCCTAAATTTTGGAAAATACATTTTTTTCCTTCGCGTAATTTTTCGTGAATTGACACCACTGTGCGGGTAGTGTGGGCATTAGAACCAAAGGCACCAATTCATGAAAATGTTGGGGGGGGGATGCATTTTACAAAATCTAGGGGCGTTAATTTATTGTTTTTATTCTATCAATTTTCTTCAATGAAAATACCATAAAATTTTATTTTTCGATCCTCAGGACATTCCAATACTCCACTACCACAAGGTTGGGATGATATCTGCATCGCTAGGAGGAGAGGGTGAGTCTGAAACTTTCAGCATACAAATACACTTTTCAAGGGATCTGGACCACATTTCGCCCCTGAAGATTCTTTCAAGTACTCCCTCCATCCCGGGCAACCCGCCTGCAAGCACCTATGGAAAGGAGTATTTCAAAATGAAATCTTAACTTTAAAATTTAGATTAGAACAAACCCCCCTGAGAAGAGTCTCGCTGCCTTAAAACAGGTTATAATTACAATTTCTATAGCAGTTGAAATGTTCATCCTATGCCGCGGCACTTGACCTAAGAGCAACTGTTTTTCAGTAAACATTTCTATCATTGGCAACGGTTCAAAGCAACAAATTTTTCTCAAAACCATTGCCAACAGACATTATTTTGGCAATATAAACTTCTAAATTATTTTAAATCAATATCTTTGTAGACAAATTTCAGAGGATGAAGAAAAAATATCGACGAGGACATGGATTTCCGAGAGGATAATCTTTGACCTGCCTCCCTTATTCCTCAACAACTGACATAGCAATCCCTTAATTTGCTTTAACTAGAAAACCGTCTTTATCATTCTGAATTTCTACGTTGTGAACGTCATGCGAGGCTCCCACTTTAATCATTTTTTGCAATTAGAACGGCTTTTTTACCAAGCGATTTATGTTCTCTAGTCGGTCTTTTTTGGTAGTATTCCTAAATTTTAGCCTTCAGGAACATGTTTTACGTAAAAATAATTAATAAAATGTAAAACAATAAAAAATACTAATAGAAATGTTTCCAGAAGAAACCTTTCGACTTTTTTTTAAATTATTATTATCTAAAAAATAAAATTAAATACACTTGCTTAGTAAATTTCCAAAAAAAGTCACACCCCCCCCCCCCCCAAAAAAATGTAATAATGGTTATTTCTCAATGATAAAATTAATGAGACCAGACCGTTAAAAATTTATAGCATGATGTGCCATCGGTCAACAATTTACGTTCGTTTTCTCCCTAGAGTTATGTCAGTTGAACTACCTTATAAAGGGAGCAAAAATTAGACTTCCAGGGATAATATCAACTAGGAGACCATCAAAAATACAAGTGCAGTGATACAAAGATGTTCATTAAGAAATCAGTGCGGGGTATGTTCACTTGTAGGCAACCCAACCAAAACGTGTTTCTACGTTTTTTCCGAGTTTATAATGTTCTATTAACTCCTAACGCTAAAGAAAAGGGCCAGTGTAAACGCAGAAATAATAATTACGAAAAGTTCAAAGTTCAAAACAAAGTCGATAGAACGTTGTCCCAAAGGGTGACAAACCGACAAAGAAGTTTTAATTTTTTTCAATTTTCCTCTAGGGAATCTGGAGTGTAGGAGTTAAGAGCATCTAAGCAAAATACTGATAAAACGAAAACTTACAAGTCCTCTATCCGTTTCATCTTCTTGTTTGTTACCTGGAATATAAAGAAACGTAAATATTGAAATCTTGGGCAATCAGAAGCATGTTAAATATAATGATTAAAAAATGAATGATTAAAGGGAATCAGTAACACTGTAACTAGGTTAGGCGTTGAGACACTTTTCAACAGTAGGATAGGCCAACATTAATCTATGTACATCTTTATTTACAACCCATCATACGAAAAAAAAAAAATTAAGTCAACTTAAACAAAGAAAAGAAATGAAGGCTTCAAAAACAACAATTGACATTAAACATCAGAAGATGACATTTGGCTATTCATAGCCAGTTTGCTTACAGGACTTGTACGTGTAAGATACGAGACAAGTCCACAAGGGAGCTCGCAGCAGAAAATCCATGCATCTAAAAAAAAAAATACACACATCTATGTAAGACGACTATGTTTCCTAAATATTCGGTTAAGCAGTCCTATAAACAGAATATGTGGCTGGGCTACACTACTATTATTCCTTGAAAGATGGACTCTATTCGAACGGATCTGGAACATATCAACAACAGATTTTACTTCCCATATTTTCCAACATATTCGGGTACGGAGTACTTTAAACAGAATATGTGGCTGGGTTACACTATTATTAGTCCTTGCAAGATGGCCTCTATTCGAACGGATCTGGACCATATGAACAACGGATTTTACTTCCCATGTTTTCCACCATTTGTAGCTTATTCTTTGAGGTTCTTACCAATTGAGAGACACCATGTGTCTGCTAATCCTAAGGCTCTATTCCAATACCGTTCAAGCATAGATATATCATAAACTCTTGTCCGACCTAAGTCGGTGAAAATCAAAACAGCACACTTCATTGCAGCTAGGGAAGTTCAATTTCACGATAATTTTCAGGAAACGCAAAAATTTTCTTACGTATAAAACGTAGTTTCGAATTTTGAAAATGTAAAAAGCGTAGAAGCATTTCCCTATTCCATAAGTGGTCCTACCTACATTAACAGACATCATCTGCATAACATGGTATCCATAAACCAGTACCTTTATATATATAATACGAATAAAGTTGGTACTGAACGTACAGCGTTGTGTTATTGTACACTGTGGGTCATGTAATCACAATCCTCCTAAAATCCAATAGGAATAGGAATTTCTTAGTCTGTAAATCATTTTCAAATAGTGGGTCAAACAACTTCTAGCGATACTTCACAGCTCAAAGGTTCATTTATTGCTTGAGACTTAATGACGTGCCTAATACTTAACTAACGTCACAACTTCCCAGGCCTAGGGTCCCATCAAATTCGTCTGCTGCATTAACCAATAAATTACATGGAGCTATAATGAACTAAATATATTAAGAGCATTTTCAACTCGTAAACTTTAGGAATGTACACGGTCTATTAATTTTGCAACGTTTTTCTTGTAAGTAACAATCCTCATCTAGTTTGCACAAAATTAATTTTTGATTGTTTTTGGCAAAATGTATGCTAAGAATTATTTCTTACACGACTACAACGAACGAACGAACAAAGAACAACAAACGAAGAAACTATTTAGGTATTTTTGAAGACCACACTGCCTTTATATGACGATAAATAAAAGTTCAAAAAGGGATAAATCCTTTTATTAGACAGTGAAAAAAAAAAAACAATAAAAAAAATACTGGATATTTCGGTCACATATACAGTGTTTTTTTTTTTCTGTCTAATAAAAACATATTCTTTCAAATCTTAACCAATTTGCTTTAATTACCCATGTTTTATTCTTCTTTCTTTTTTCAGTGTCACTTTAATTTTTTTTCAATTTTTTTTGGGGTCCTTAACAAGTTCTCTTCTAGGATTTTTATTGTTATTGATGTTATGTTTTATTTTTATTCAAATAAATTGAATTAATTGAATTAACTAATTCCCATTTGAACAGTTATTTATCGTGAAGATACGACCATTAGCAAAAGATACTACTTTAGCAAAAAATCAAAAATTTTATCAGTACTTGAAAAGTATTTCAAGAAGTCTGCTCGCCACCAAACAAAACTAAAAACACCCAAAACACGGGTTCAAAATAAACAAATCTTCAACCTAGCAGTATTTTCTCAATATTTAACTCAGTAACAAGGAACAACGAGCAGCCATAAACAATATCCTGAAGGAGTTAAAAAGACTTGGCACACGATCAATTCAAGGAACAACCAAACAAGAAGCGATCAACTCGACTAAAGACTAATCACTTAATAAATTTTGAGATGAGCCAAGAGCCTTTTGACTCCTCTTTCTGGATATGCCGCTCACCATAATTCTTTGGAAATAACACAAAAACGTTCCAAATCGTCCCGTTTTTCCAAATTAAGTAGACAAAAAAAAAGAAGTAAGCAAAATAGCACTTATGGCGGTCTAGCATTCAGTTTACAGATTAAAATTAGAATTTGACTTTCAAACAGTATTTCACTTCGTTACGGTAAATTAACCTGAAACTGTGTGAGGGCAACGGAGCAAAACACTATTTTGGGAGTGTGACTTTACGTACAATTAATTAAAAAAACTTTTTTCACAAAATAAGTTTTTCAAAGAAAAGTAAAAACCAAAAATGAGCAACAATAAAATCAAATAATCTACCAAGCATGAAACTACCACAAATCAGCATCGATAAATAAATGAAACCCAAAACGAACAGAAATTGCAATAAAAAGCCGAGTTAAACTCAAAACGAGCAAAAATTAAAATGAGTTGGGCTCAAAACCCCTATGCCTTCCCAAGGCCAGAATATAATTTGCACTTTACTGAAAAAAAAAAAAATACAAAATGAATGTACATTGTCAGTTTAATATACATATACTGATATTTAGTAATAAAAATGTTAATATTACTTGATTTATTAAAGTTATAAAAGTAAAAACACTTATAGGGCACTTTGAACTTCCAATCGAATGAGCCTTTTTTGAAATTTCACTTTCTACAAAAACCACATATGCCCCCAGGGCATAACTTACAAACCTTGCCCTGAGAGCTGTGGGGGAGTATCCTCCTCAAAAACATAATTTATATCTAGAAATCAACTACGCTGAACAAAATGGCTATCTCAAAATTTTGATTGGATGTTTTGGCAAATGGTGGGCGTGAAAGGGGTGTTAGTTGCCTTCCAATCACTTTCGACTATTAAAAAGGGCACAAGCCACTCCAATTTCCAATTGAATAAACCCTTTTGGAAGTTTCTACGACAACTTCTTCGATACGAAGTGCCTTGGTCTAAAGGAAAAAAATAATAAATAATACGTTCTGTCGACATCGTTCTTATATGCCCCCAGAGCATAACTTACAACCCTTACCCCGAGGATTGTGGGGGAGTGTCCTCCTAAAAACATAATTTCTATCTGGAAATCAACTACGCTGAACAAAATGGCTATCTCAAAATTTTGATTGGATGCGTTTGGGGAAATGATGGGCGTGGAAGGGGTGTTAATTGCCTTCCAATCACTTTCGACTATTAAAAAGGGCACAAGCCACTCCAATTTCCAATCGAATGGGCCCATTTGGAAGTTTCTACGACAACTCCTTCGATACGAAGTGCCCTGGTATGGAAAAAGAAAACAAAAAATAAATAATACATTGAGCCAACATTCGTTCTTTACTTAGGCAGCGCGACTGTACTGCCTATGATAGCCGCGTTTCAATTTTTATTTTTACTGAGATTTTTTTTTTGTGTAAAGTAAACTCCATAAAAAGTCACTGGCATCAAAAACAGAAACAAACCTTAGAAAAATACGAGCAAGGCAGTGCAAAACAGTGACAGATAAAGAATTTTAGGAAGGGGAGGAGGCAGCTGTCTTTGCTTCGTTGACCCTTTTTGTCTAGATAGATTTATATAAATGTAAATGAAAATGAAGAAAACTAAACTGCACTCAACCCAAGGGGGGAAGGGATCCCTCACTCTCCTGGATCTGACGGTTCTGGTCAATAGAACAGTCTTTATTTCTACTTTTCATTCGTGATCTCATTATTGAAAAATTAAAAATAAACAAAACGAAAAAATTATTTTAAAAGTAACAACAGTAGATAAATCAAAAGAGCCTTCTATGTAAGAGTGAAACCGCAGTGTCCTAGTGTGGTTTATATAGAAAAAGAAACAAAAGAAACTTGACCATGAAAGTAAAATAAAGAACAATGGCCAAACTAAAAGGATCAGTAACTTCAGACACGCAATCATATAAACTCATAAATTCATAGACTTTTCATTGCCAGATGCACTATATTAGTTAACGCTTGTCCACAATGACCGGGTTGGAACTGTCTGTTAAAATAATTGTTCAGAATTGGGAGAAAACGCAATAGGTCGAAAGAAAAACTTGCATTTTCGAGCTATTAATGGTTAAAGCTTATTTAAATTAATATTGAGCAAATACATGTGTCTCCGCTTGCCGAAGTGAATTAGGTATCAGGCAGCCAGTCCCAAGCATGGAAAAAGAAGGAGGGTTTCGCTGTGGGCCTGCAACCCACACTAGGGACCTTGAAGGCACCCCCCCCCCCCCTCAGAGGAAACAAAGAGCAACTGAAAAATCAAAATTGAGCCTCGGATCGAACCCCTTAATGATGATAACAGCAGCACGCCGAAGGACACGATTTACAGTCAACGAAGTATAAGCAAATCATATTGAAAATTTACTGACATCCTGCGGAAAACAGAGACAGGAGACATCAGATTAAGCCCCGAAGTCCAGGTCAAAGATGATGACTTTGCAGACGATATAGCAGTGCTTGAGTCAAGCAAAAAGCGTCTTCAAGAATTACTAGACGAGATCACGGCAAAGAGATTAAATAGAGGGATTAAGTCTAATTTCGACAAACATAAGAAATTTAAAGTCTTATCAAAGTTTTATATAAGATGACGAAAAAATTTACTTTAACACCAATTTCAAGCAAATACAGTTTTACTATAGCAATAAAAGCCTCGTCAATTTGGCGTTCCTAATATAAATACTCAAGAAAGCGGAGATTTCTCCCATAAATTAGTCCTTACGACCTCTTGCTAGAATCATTTAGCACAAAACTTGAGCCATCAGACCCCTAATCACATACTTCAAAAGGATTTAGCGTCCTTGTCTCCGAATCCATCACCAGGCACATGTCAATATCTGGGTATTTATAAACTACCAGTAGGGCAAGTTGTGCGGATGAAGGATGACAGATTGCCGAAGATTGTTCTTTTCGACCAACCGTCTAGGGCTAAACGGAAAGCAGGTCGTCCTCGTCTGGGGTGAGAGGACGTCATAAAGAAAGATTTAAAGGAAATGGGAACTTCGTGGGAGGGTGTAAAAAGGGAGGTTTTGAATAGATTGGGATGGAGGAAGAGCGTGCGTAGCTGTGTTGGCCTCATGCGGCTTGGTGCTGCGGTGAGTTGTTAGTAGTAGTAGTAGCTACTTAACTAGCTTCGAAATGCAATAGCTCAAGGACTGAATTATAAATAGCTCAAGTTGTAAACACTAAAATCAAATAAATCCTCAATACAAATCAGGTAATCAAATAAAAATCAAATAAATGAATAGAATAAATTATCGTAAGATCCAATAGCGTTCTTCTGAACGCTATTGAATAGCGGCATGTGAAGCTCACATGTTAGTAGTAACCTATCAGGAGGTCCCATACCTCACCCCTTCTGCCATCTACAATTTAGTCTAACTCTGTCACCACACCAAATATGGGCATGGAATCCCTAGGGAGAACACGTGGTTAATCAAAGTGGGTCAATGACCTAAATTTCCAAAGGTCGATTTATTTGATGTTGTTGTTGTTTTGGCCAAGTGCATGCTCGAGGCGAATGTTATGCCGTCCAGGAATTAGTAAAACAGTTAGATCACGTGTCTCCTTCTCAGCCAATCAGCGAGTTGGATACATATCCCTTTCTCAGCCAATCAGAGGCTTGCTTGCATATGATTTTCCCCGTTACATAACAATTCACCCTTGAGATTTCGTATATAACGGGCATGCAATGTGATTAAATTATCAGAAAGTATTTTGACACAGTTCAAACAACTAGAATAGATACTATTGGTGAGTTAGAAGCCTTGGCAACTTCAATTTACCATGTAAGTTCTGATTTAGTACATTTTTTATTTTCAAAATAAAATTATTTTCCTTGGTCACCCTCCAGTATATTCAGGTAAATCCCCTCCCCCTCCCACTCTAATACAAACATCACTATGCAATCTTTATACTCGATAGAAAACGTAAAATATGTTTTCTTACCCTCAAAACCTATCCCATCCCCCCTCTTTTACAACCAAAATTCTCGCAAATAGAAATAATTATCTTTTCGATAAATTTAGATTTTCTCTATTGTGATTTAAAGTGTCCACTGACTTCTGCCAATTCTTAATGCAATATGCCGCTCTGGTTTGACACAAGGCTCCAGCGCGAGGCCTATAATTAGCTCTGACCCTTTTTAAAGCACTTCCTGTTCGTTAGCGTTAGCAGTTTAGTTTCCAAAGGTTTCACAGATTCAAAAGGATGCGACTAGTATATTTCGCAAAATTTTTACTGAAATGAGATAAATGCTTTTCTAGACAAAATTATGGTTAGGCTGGGGATGGGGGTACTAATTTTCCTTCTGTAAAAAAAGGGGGAATTATCTCTTATTTGAACTTTTATTTAGCCCCATTCATATACGGAATAATTTCTGTTCGTTTTAAATTTTAATGGCGCTCCTTACTTTCAGTTAGAAAAAACTTGTTTTTTTTATTGGATAACTGAAAAAGAACCATAGCTTACATCAATGCTTCGATGTTTGGCTAAATAAGTAAAGACTAAATATTCACATTTTCAACGTTTAGTATTAAGGAGATTTTCTTCAAACAGCTTAGAAACAAACTAGGCCGACTTTTATAGGCTGAATTTTGAACGGCTAATAAGCTGCCGTAATTCATCTGCAATATAAGATACATTAGTTCGTTCCATAAAACACAATGAAAAATTAAATAAAAAATTTTTCATGGGGACCGCGTCTTGTCAACCGATCCGAGCGGACAAAACAGCACTGGTGCAAAGTCAAATGCAGTGTTAGTTTTCTTTTGTTATAAAGAGTATAAATTTATGGAATAATTTGGATAATGATAGGAAGAAACTAGAAAATTGTAGTGGTTTTAAAGCAAAATTGAAAGAAAAATTATTAAGTAAGCATGAATTCTAGTTTTGTTTGTTTTGGAGGTGACTTGATTTGATTCAATTTAAATTAAGTTGTAATTGTTTGTTGGTTTGTGAGTGGGACCCCACAACATGAATATGGTATGTAGTTGCTGTCACTGTACTATTATTATTATTCTTTATTTATTTTTTTCATTCTTTTCTTTTCTCTCTTTTTATCTTTCTTTCTTATTATAGTGTATTTGAATGATGTTACATGTATGTATTATTTTTTTTGTTACCTGTTTCACCCCACGTCAACCGTTTGGTTTTGGGTGAATCATATTGATTTTTGTATTTAAACTTTTTGTTAATTAAATATATCACTATATATATATAATGCATGTTCGTGGAACTGCCACCTTACTTCTTCGTATTATGAGATATTTGATTTTCTTTTGAAGTGTAGGAATCTCCATGTTATGGCCCTTTGTTGAAACATTACGCCCGAGGATCTACGTGTAGTCACCGACATTCTCAACAATGAAATTACAGTATATCTTCCGGTGAACAGTAGAAAAGGCTATTAGTTGACGTTATGACACTGAAGAAACTACACGAACAACGGCATTTATTTTCCGTTTTAAGCACCTTTGGTGCTATAATGTGGCTTTATCATGGTGAATTAAACGCAGTTTGCGGCGGTGACGAACTGTAATAAGGAGCAACTCGGCCAAATACTAACTGAAACTCTTAGAAAACGAAATTAAACTAATGTCGCTAATATATGCGTTGCATTGTTCACGAACTTTTTGCTTTACTGAAATGAGATAAATGCTTTTCTAGACAAAATTATGGTTAGTGGGGGGGGGGGGATGGGGGTACTAATTTTCCTTCTGTAAAAAAGAGAGAAATTATTTTCCATACTAACTTTTTTCTCTTCTTTTTTTAAGGACAATTATGAAGAATGTGCGCCGCTTCCCACTAAGAAAGCGAGAGAGGATGAGGCAACCCACCGCTGTCGCCCATCCATTATTAAGTATGCTGGCCCGACCCCAAAACAAGTGTTGACTGCCCAAGTGCAACCACCTGTGCAGGCTGCAATGCAGCCAGGTCAAAAACTAAAGAGTAAATGGACAGCTGCTTTCTATGGAATACCTGCCCCGTCTACACAAGGTCCGCCGATGGTACAACATGCTTCGCCTGGGCCTTCGGGCATTCAAATACAGCCGGAATTTGCAAATGTGAGCATTTTTTCTTACAGCCTATCTTATAGAAATATATAAAAACAAAACTTTTATTTTCAACCTAATATAAACTTATCTCAGAGATATTAAAATATTAACCCCTCGCCTTTTGGACAGTATGTAACGGCATTTCAACTTTTGGACATTATGTAAACGGCTGGGAGCCACGGCGCAGGCCGGGAAGCACCGGTGGGCCCGAGAAGCGCTGCGGGAAGCACCGCGGGAAGCGCCGTGGGAAGCGCCGCGATGGTCTCTAATCAAGCAAAAAAAAAAAAAAACAGTAGGGCTGATTTGAACACTTTGAAAATAAGCTATTTTTTGAATAAAATCAAATTACAACTTCTATATAAAGCGACGTTTTAGATTGTAAATATCTTGTATTAAGTTGGAAATTGACTGCTTTCAGAATATCGATAGTTGAGTGGGGAACAGTGAATTAACAAAATGCTACTATGTGCATACTGCTACTACTACTAAGCGCTGACTTTAAATAATAATCCAAATTTTAAAAACAGTAGGGGTGATTTGAACACTTTGAAAATAAGCTTTTTTCATTTATAGCTTGAACGACCATTGGTCCCATATTCAATGTCACCATCATCATCAGTTGGAGGAGAGGAGGCACACGTGGAGTCCCCCAACAATTCACCATGGAGTGGTATCGTTAATGAGCAAATACTGTCGTCGTTAAATATTGATGAGTTTTTAGTTGATTATTTTAATGTAGATTATAGCGCAGTTGAGCAGGGGGACTTACCTTTGCTAAGTCCAAACACGCTACATCTTTTGGGCGATTTTACAAATGAATTAATTGGGAACCCTCCTCCTCCTCCTCCCTCCAGCCCCCGATACCCTAACGAATCCACTTCAAACAACTGAAGTGAAGCATTCGCATACCCCAAATATTGAACAAAGTGGGGGAGGGGGTGTTGATAATATACAAGAGGGGGAGGGGGGGGGGTAATGTCCAATTCACAACTTTTCCATCCTTTCAGCTGTCAAATTCGATATTAAATAATATAGTTGTCTACACTGTGACTTTTGGGGATCCTTTTAATTCACTTATGGGGGGAAATTTTGTGTTTGATCCCGTAGAAATTGCGCATGAATATGTAGATAAAATTCGTGCACTGCTGGAGAACCAAATTCAATTGTGGGGGAGGGATTCAATTAAGGTTTCTATTGTTTTAAAGGTTTTCTATTTAAATGAGGGGAAAAGCGAAGTTTATCACCATTATATACATTCCGAGATGCGTTTGATCTATCCGAATTTAGAAAATTTTGAGGGAGTTTTTTGCGAGTGGGTAGGTCAAATTATTGCGCATCTCGATAACTTTAACGAAAATGGGAGCGGCTCTCTAGTTCTTTATGTTGAAAATTTAAGTGTAAATATTTGTAAATTTAAGAAAGATTTTATTTTAAGAGGGACGCCCTCCCACCCCCCCCCATGAAAGGGATACAGTTTTAAAATATAATCCAGATCTAGTAGGTTGTCATGGTGTCCAGCGGATTTGTTTTGAAACAGGTCAAAAATTTTTCAAGTACGCTTTTCTCATATCAGCATTCGAGCCTCTAGCACGTGACGCTTCCAAGACGAATTTAGACAATTGGGCGGTACATGGGAAGGACGGGTCCAATTTCCCAATTGTAGATTTCACTTGTTTAGAGGGAAAATACCCAGTAACGCTAAGATCCATTGATATTTTTGAAAGGGCTAATGCCCATTTAAATATCGGCGTTACTGTGGTTCAGTATGAAACTAAATTTGAAGATGGGGTTCGTTCTAAAAAGAAGGGGGTGGTCTTCCCCGTAAGAGGCCCGTCAATTGATTTGGTCAAACACTGGGTTTGGTTGTTGTATACACCACCATCTAGTGACTTTGCCAATTCAATTGGCCATTTTAACCCGATCACAGACATCAGTAGAGTTCTGGGGGAGGGTAAGAATAAGGGGGTACGGTTCTACTGTCCAACATGCCTCTCTAGATTTTGGACAGAATTAAAGCTACAAAATCATATGAGGCATTGTAGACGGCATGGCTATCAGACAGTGGAAACGGTTTCAGGGGATAGGTCCATTTTACGTTTTAAAAATTTCCAAAACACCCTCCTCCAGTGCAACAAAATATCTTTAGACTATGAAGCTAAGCTGGTGGAGGTGAACGATCCCCGATTTCCAAAACGAATCAAAGAACACCAGGCTATTGCAGTGTCCTATGCTCATGCGCAAAGAGACAGTTCAAACACCATGCGGTTGTTAGAAATAGTAGAATCATTGGATGAGAAGGAGGACGAGTGCATGGTCAAGGCACTGACTAAACTAATTGGCACGGCTAATGGTGCTATTTCTCGTTTGAGAAATACCCATTATCCAATGGTGCTGTCTGCAGAGGATCGTCTCGCGATTAAAGATCAAAAAATATGTTGGGTTTGTAAGGGGGAGTTTGTAGAGGG
>JAQQPU010024557.1:0-12574 GCA_029168905.1 Artemia sp. Kazakhstan ARC1039
TTAGCCCCCCTTCCCTCTTGAAAAGTGCCTGAACACAATATATTCATCAATAAACAACTTTTTCAGAATGGGATAGAATTTTCAGTAAACTGTAATTCTTAGTACTAGCATCATTTAATGTCTTGAGTCTAAACTTCAAATCCTATAAAAATGACCAGGAACAAACTCCTATTTAGGTAAGATATTACTTTGGAGAAAGAATCTCACATCCTTGATGATTGTATGTAAATTTGTGACGAGAAATAGAACTACTCTAGTTTTTAAATAAGGGGCCTACAGTCGGCGCCGTTTCTCGATTTGGATTTAAAAATGATTTAGTTTTCCGAGTTAGCAGGTCAATGAGCCCCCCGAGACATTTTTGAATTAATGTTTTAATTATAAAAAAACTTGCGTGATTAATTCTTGTGTTATGGATTCTGGTCGTGTTTATGGTGAAAAAACGATCATCTACAGTTACCGCGTTTTTTGGTACAAATTACAACGGAAAGCATGTCGCAAAATTGGTTGTTCCAGAACCGACATAAACCTAAAGACGAAAAAATAAAATTAAAGGGTTTTACAATGAGTGAAATTTCCCTTAAAGATTGCACTTTACCTAAGCATATTCTTTAATTGCAAGAAGGGGGGGGGGGATAGTGAGTCACTTGATTGTAATCATGCCTTACTGTGGACTAAATTAATTCACATTTGTTCCTACTTAAACAGAATGCTCCTCTAAAATTACACTTTTAACGGCTCTTTGGAGGTACCACGCCAACTTCTCTAAATATTATGCATCCAATTTAAAAAGAACTTGGCTAACGATACTGAATGCCAAAGTATGCAAATTGAAAGAACAAATAAACAAATAACGTTTCAAAATCGGTCGCCATAATGTATAATCGTATAACGTACAAATTTGTCGCCATAAACCGACAAATTTGCTGTATATTTGCTGCAAAAAAGCAAAGTATTGACACCTTATCAACCGAAATATAAGTAAAGAAAGGGAATACCATTTTTCTTGGCTCAATACAGATTGGTTTAAGAAGGAAAACAGGTTTATTGGTCACCTGGATACAAGTCAACCTGGATACGGCCCATGTTCTAAGACTGCAATGGGGATACATGACGTACAGAAAAAAATCAAGAATAACTTCTGATTTTCCATGTGATTTCATGGTAAAAAGTGTGTTTTGTTTTCATTGGTTTATACCAGGGACGTGTTTTCGTTACCCATTTATATTATTCCTTAAGGAAATGGAATTTCTAGAGAGCCAAATGACTAATTAAGTTCTAAGCAAGGCTGTATCCAGGGGAGTCGGGTTGACTTACAGGTTTATTGGTTTAACAGGAAAACAGGTTGGAAAACAGTTCTTCTTCTGAAAACCAGTATCTGGAGACTAGATCAGATTTATTCTAACTTCAAAGTTTTTTAAGGTGGGATTTTTAGTTTTGATTTCTCCTTGAAAGGCAAAACTGATCCAATTGAATAGGTGCCAGGATTAGCTTTACCATAAAGAAATTTGACACACCACCAAAGTATTAATACACCATTCTGTGGATCGATTCTGAAGTTGTGTTAACACCTTTGCTGGAAGATCGAAATTCAGTAAATTAATCATATCACGCTAAATTGGATGTTAACAAGGTCTGTTTTGTGGATCCAATTGGTTGAAGACCTTTTATTTTGTAAAGGGTTATTGGCAGAGTAGACGTAGGGTCTTTAAGAGTTATGGAAAATATTTTTTTCCCTAATCCAGTAGCTCTGGATGGAACAGTGATTCTTCAAGCATTGGGGTCAAAAAGTTAAACTATAATACAAGCATTTGAGATTAAAGGGAGTGGCCGACATCCACCCTCTTATTCACGGAAGCTGTATGTTTGTTCTAGGTTTTAATATCGCTCTTGGCATTCATATGAAAAAAATTTATTGTTTAATTTATTAGTTTAACGAAGACAAAAAGGTCAAAAATAACCGTGACAAGAGGCGACATGACAAAGGTGAATAGAGAAATTAAACTTTGATATGGCACTAGGACAAACAATGAAAATAATTATGCAGGAAAAATAGTACTGCATGTTAACTTTACTTGGCAATTACAGTCTTTGTTTAGAGAACGTTTTGCGTTTGTTTCAATTGATAAGTGAACTACATTGTGAGCACCCGTCACGAGATAGTACGAAATGATTTCAATACATTGAGTTTAGAGAATTAAGCAGTTTTTTTGAGTTACTTGAACGTTCAAAAAATATCTAGTTCTTCATTAAAGGGCTGTTTTTTTTTACCGTTGTATGCCTCTCAGCAAGGTTGCCAATTAATTAAATTTAGGATAGAGCCAAGAATTTTTTTTTAATTGAAAATTAAAAATAAGATGGTTTTGAAATTCTCTAAACTCAATGTATATTTTTAATACACAAAAAAACGGTTTTTTTTTTTTAACTCTAAGGGCCAATAAATGCTCCCTGCGTCTGAAGATCAATGCTGATCCAATTTGAGCTAAAACTTCATAAGACCTATCGTATCTAAGGATACAATTTAAAATAAAAAAAACGGCTTCCAGTTTTAGAGGACACACATTCATGTGGTGTATTTTAGATTTTATTGCCCCTCTTAGATTTTGAAAAAATACTATCTTTTGGTATTTTGACTAAAAAAATTCAAAAACTAACAAAAAAAACTTAAAAAATAAAAAAATAAAAAAAAATAATTTTCAAATTAATTCAAAAATACCTTTTTTTATTTTTTCATTAAAAAGGAAGAAAAATCCTTGTCCTTCCCCTATATTTCCTGAATTGAAACCCCCAGTTGATGGAGCAAAATATTTGTAAAAAAAATATTTGCAAAAATATTTGTAAAATTCTTTTGGCTGAGATGATTCTCTTCCTGATTTTTTTATTGAAAATACAAAAAAAAGACATTTTTCAAACTTTACGGTGGGTAAGTCCCATCTAATTATTACCCTATTCAAATATTGCTTTCAAACTTCCGTTTGTTAGAGATTTGACCATTTCCTTTTGAGAACAGTTACTTTTTACAGATTTAGAACTGCTCCCTAATTATGGCTCATTACCATGTGTAATATAAAGGAGATAAACTATACCTTCTTGGGAAGAAGGCCATGAAAACTGGAGAGAATCTCATAACTCGAATTGCCATCCATTATTTTTGGCTGCGTGCTTTGAATATGTCGCCGTGACTTTTTAAATTTTCTACGTCTATTTGTTTCATTCTCCTTATTTTCAAATATCGTCTGTGATTGGAAGGCAGCTAATGCTTTTTCAGCCGCATCCTTTAGCGCGATGCTTAGTGGTTTATCATTAAAGTTGAGCTCCTGCAAGAAAGTATTTTAAGTAAATATTTGAGATATATGCGTCAAGGAAATAATTCTAACAAATGGACTGTGATAAACCAACTGATAGATAGATTTATATTCTGCGTTTGATCTTAATTCATTGGGAAGTATATTGTTAGTGCTTATTACATCTTAGAACTAAATTTTAGCTCTTCTGTTGTATTAAAGAGAGGAAAACAGTATGAACAAGGACATGTCCTTATTGTACTGGTATATCTTCGCTTTGTTTATATTTGTACTTTGTACAAATAAATACTGTACAATGTGTACTTTGCTTTCAGAAGAGCAAAGAAACACCCCAAAACTCTTATATTTTCCCTCCAATTACCGTTAAACAAAAAGGAATCGACACGTAAAACCAATACATATCAATCCGTTTTTGTTTTACGGTTATCAGAGGGAAAATAAGAAAGTTGTGAGAATTTTATTTTCCTCTTCTGAAAAATTACAATCATGGAGATATGTCCTTTTGATACCCGAATAATGATATACACAGCCATTTTCAGTCGAAAAAATATACCTAACAATCATACAAATAACTTGAACCAAAAACCATGAAAAGGGCATTGCAGGAGCCTGAAAACAGGCTTCATCAATTTCTAGTTTCAAGATCATGTGTCATGATAGACTTGCCGAAGAGAAAAAGAGAAATTTCTTTCCTTTTAATCAACGGTAAAAAGTGTGCTTTGGTTTCACTGGCTTACATCTCTGGCGCGTTTTCATAAGCTTTCGTAGGCTCATTGTTTCTAGAGGGGCAAACAGCCACACCTATAAAAATAGGATTAGCTTTGAGCCCTTTTCAGGAGCAGCTTCAAGCAGGTAAAAAAAAAAAAAAAAATTCATCTCATTGTTTCTTCTGTAAACAAAGTCTAACCCAGTAAAGTGCTGGAAATTTTTTTGGCAAAAGAATCTTGACAATTTTTTGCCTTTTCTCTCTAGCTTGACGGTCCCATTAAAATATTTTAAGTGAGATAGTTTCTTAAACTACCGTTAAAAAAATCAGCGGCTTGAAATTTGATCAAATAACAGATTTAATCGATATAACTTGACTTGTTAATAATCTTTTATTATGATAGTTTTATTTGTTTTCTGCGTTTGATCTTAGTTCAATGAGACCTATATTATTAGTGCTTATTACATCCTAGAACTAAAGTTTACCTCTTATGTTCTATTGAAGAGAAAAAAAAACAGTGACAGTATTTCTGCAAGTGTTTGACCGAGGACATATTCTTATGCGTTGGTATATCCTTGCTTCTATCACCTTCATTTACAAGAAATCATTACATATTATTAATTCTTACTAGAAAATTTAAAGCTTATGTTTGGGGGGGGGGGGAGAGGGCTAGACCACAAATGAATTTACGGGTAAATGTTCATAAGACTACTGTGATCATTCCCTCTTCGTAATTTTACTGCCAATCAGTAGGCTACTATGTCTGTAGAAAACTAAGATTTGATGGCAACCTCCAACTTTATTCTTTCAAAAAGTTCAGGAAATTTCTTTACTTCAGCTCAGAGAGCAATGGGCTCTAAATGTGGCTGAAATAGCAAAGTCTAGACGTAATACTGCTGTTAGTAAAAAAAAGTCTCTTACAAGAAATACTGACGAACCAGGGATTTACTTAATTAATCAGATAATTGTAGCATTGCAATCAATTGTGCGTTTTCCAATTAAGATTTAATCCGGTCGTAATCGACTTTCTCTGAAAAAAGTTATTCGTAATTCTCCAATTATAGCAATTAATCTCTTAAATATACTGGAGAGAAACAATTAACTAAAAGGTTTGACGAAAAGGTGTCACTGTTACAGTAATAACTTGCTGCTGAACAAGAAATCGTAAAAATGATAAAATAGGAACACCAATAGGGTTTAATTGTTTTGATCATACATTGGAGCTTAACATAGGTATCACATTCAATGAAGCTGACAGCACTACGTCCATCATGGCCAAGGTCTGGTTAGTTTTGGTAGAGGTAGTCAGGTAGCATCGGACCTTCTCCACAAGCATGGTTTCATTTCAGCCATGATTTACCGCGCTGGAACTCAGAGCAAGTGTCTGACCATTCTTTTCTAATGCTCCCTTTTATTCTTCAAAAACTTTCCAAAAGGGTGGATGTAAGCAATTCCAAAAAGCTTCTGTTAATAGAGCTAGTCTCATTGCTTGAGCCGATTGCCGAACTGGCAATTAGAGTTCAGTCCGCAAGAAGTATCATATCACTTTTACTTACGTTACCAATCATGGATCTGATGAAATTGCTTCAATTAGATCCAGAGAGCTATCCACGCAACAGGTTTGTTTGACATCTAGCCATTTCAATTAATGGGGCTGTGAACGGAAGAACTTCCCGGTTAAACTACCGATAAGAATTTCGTCCTTGCAGCAATAAGTGATCCGTGTTCCCAGCTGAAATACTACAGTGTAGTTAAAGCAGAAGAAAATAACATCCTTTTACAAGCTCCTTTTGAATCAGCTCCGTTAAAAACCAAAGAGAACAATAGTTTAGAAACGATTGTATACTCTGACCCGACTTGTCAGTTCTTATGAAACATCTCATTAAAAACTCCGAGGGAGCTCCCAAATTCAGTGATGCAATAATGCGCAACATTAAACACCAATGTACTATCAACAGCCTTCAAATCAGCGAAGGAAAAAACCAAAATCCTTCGCTTTAATCCTGTTAAGAGGGACTTTTTCAGTCCTTCTCCAACGTATCCTAGTGTATCTTCGGCAGTAATTCTCGGTGTCACATGCAGCGTTGACTGCTCGTTTAGTACTCGTGTTGATGCAATCACTAAAAAGGCAAAAGGCACCATGTGTACCTTTGTCTTACTATGTCGTTTCGGTTTTTCTGTGTCCCAACTTAAGACGGCTTATCTTACATACATCCGACCAATTTTAGAGTGTGCTTGCCCTGTATGGGACCCTCGAGTCAACAACACAAGTTACCTAAGCGATCAACTTGAGTCACTACAAAAAAGAGCCTTTAAAGTTATTCTTTCAGACGTATATGTAAGTTATGAATCGGCATTATCTGTCCTACAACTACCATCCCTTCACGAATGTCGTTTGGGTTTGATCTGCAAATTTGGCCAATTTCTTCTTAGCAGCAAAAAACATAGAGAGATTTTACCACCAGTTATGAAGAATAAAATTAACACAAAGTCAGCTAACAAAGTGAGACTGGAATTGCCCACTCCAAGAACAAACCGTTTCACCAATTCATTCGTTCCTTTTTACATGTCAATGTTTTATAAGTTATAGTCTCGTATTTTTCTTGTTTTCGTTGTAAGTACTAGCGCCATTTATTTGGAATTTTTATTCTAAATTATGATTGCTTGTACAAATAAAACTATTCTATTCTATCAAACTGTTTTCTCTTTTGTGTTTCAAGAGATTAAAACCCATTTTAGCAAATGTTATAATAGCTAAAATTAACAGCTATATGACACGGAAATAAACCAGTTAGTACGTTAGGAAAGAAGAACTGACAAATATCCAACTTTAGCATATTTTAAAAGAAATTTCTTGGGTTCCTGGTGTCGAGAAGGTGTTCAGCGTTATAGGAAAGATTATCGTTTTACAGGGGACAAAAATTAAAAAAAAACATCTAATTTTTGTTTCTGATGCACCTTTTTTAGATGTTTGCTATATGTTTTTAGTAGGCTAGTTACCCCTTTGAATCCAAATATATTTGCTACTGAAAAGCATTTTAATCGAACTGAAATTGCTTGAATAAAAATTATACAAGCTAATAATAGTAATAATAAAAATAACTCTATTATTAAGCTAATAATAATATAATACATATAGAAGCTTGGACTCCATCTGTTCAAAAATGGCAGGTGTTATGGCCGATTTGACCAGTTTAAGTAATATTTTAATTGCAAATCTGTTAATAAAAAATATTAATAAACAGGGTTTGTCCGGAAAGTAATAGGACTTATTTTCTTCTGCCACAACTGTACTTTAAAGCGTACGCGTGCTGACTGGATTCGGTAGAGGGTGTTCCTAGCTAACAAACGATCGGCTGGTCAGTTGTCTCCGAGCCCCTGGAGAGTCAGGACAGGCATTTTTGCGTGAGATGTTTCTGTGAGTGGTGCAGGCATTTTTGCGTGACGTGTTTCTGTGAGTCGAAATGCAGTGTTCGTTAGAGCAGAGGTACGCGATTAAATTCTGTGTGAAATTCGGTAAATCTGCGACAGAGACGTTTGTATGATCAAACAGGCTTACCCAGATGTTGCTTAGCAAGAAGTGCTGTGTTTGGTGGCACCGGGCGTTCTTAGAGGGCCGGGAAGAGGTCACCGATGAAGATCGTGCTGGAAGACCTTCGACAAACACCGACAATGTGACTCGTGTGTGCAAAGTTTAGAACTCAGACCGTTGACAAAGTACTCGTTTAATTGCCCAAATGTTAAATTTACCAAAATATGTCGTTCTTGACATTGTAACAGTGCATTTTAACATGCGCAAGGTGTGCGCAAAGATAGTCCCAAAAGTGCTTACTGAAGACCAAAAATTGCGGTGAGGGTAGGTGTTCCAAGAAAATTTGAACATGTCTGAAAGTGATCCTCAATTTTTGAATAAAGTAATCAGAGGTGACTCCTGGATCCTTGAGTATGATCCCGAGACGAAGAGGCAATCTTCCGAACGGCAATCGTCGGCATCTCCTCGCCCAAAAAAGGCAAGAATGAGCAAATCCAAAGTGACAACGATGCTCATTGTATTTTTTGACATCAAAGGCATCATCCACCATGAATTTGTTCCTATTGGACAAACCATCAACAAGTTTTATGTGGAAACTCTCAAGATGCTCAAACGAAGGGTCAATCGGGCCCGACAAGAGATCGCATCTGACTGGAGGTGGCATCACGACAACGCTCCGGCTCACACCTTCTTTCTCGTGAACAGCTACATGACCGTGGCCAGAATCCCAACGCTTCCGCAGCCACCCTACATCCCATATGTGCCCCCTGGAATTTTTTTCCTTGCCTGAAAAGACCGTTGAAAGGCTAGCATTTTGAGACGACAGAGGGGATCGAAGCAGCATTCACCGCGGCTCTCAATGTTTTTTTGGAAAATGCATACTGTGATGCCTTCAATGCTTGAAAATCGCACTGGCAACGCTGGATTGATGCAGAAGGAGCCTAGTTTGAAAGTTTCCAAAGACTTGTAACGATTGACTCAATATTTGCTTTTCAAATCGACTCAGTCCTATTACTTTCCGGATAAACCCTGTATGCCTCCTAGCCTAAGACCTTTAAAACTCACAAACAATTTTTGTGAAATAACCATAGGCCTATACTCATTAGGGTGAATAAAATAATTATAAAAACTATGAATAGCTGGTTTAAATATTTCTGAAGTTTTTTCTAGCCGCATTATTTTCAGAAATTTTTTTTCATTTTTCGTTTTTCTTCATTTACGATCTCATTCCAATTTTCATAAATGATATTGGAGCACATTGTATATTCAATTAGCACAAAGAATTAAGGCTTCTATGTGTTCTGTGCTATCCCCCTTTACATGGATGATTTTGATGGACTGTCTTAAGGAGTACAGAAAGGCAATGGGAGACCACAGAAACAAATGGGGAGGAAAACGCTAGAGGTTTCGCGAGTTTAGGGTGCGAGAATAGGTTTGAAAATTAATGTTAAGAAGACTAAGTAACTAAGGCTAGGAATAAGTGAAGATGAAAAGGTGACGTTGGGTAATGAAAAGATTGATCAGGTGGGCAGCTTCACTTACCTTGGTAGTATTGTTAGTGAAGATGATGGGAGCAGTGAAGATGTTAAAAGTAGAATAGCCAAGGCTCAGGGTGTTTTTTCACAGTTAAAAAAAGTTTGGACGAATAGGAAGATAAGTCTGCAAAACAAGATTAGAATATTAGAAGCTACATTGATGACAGTGGTCAAATATGGCTCTGAAGCATGGACTCCCCGAAAAGCGGATGAAAATTTGCTAGATATTTTCCAGAGAAATTGCTTAATTTCTTAGAACTAGCGATATGCACGATATTAGAGTTTTGTATTTCCCTTATTGTAAATATCTTTTGTATTTGTCTGGTTGGTATAGAAACCGTAAGATTATTCGAATGTTCAATGCAACTGAAATATTGACGTCATATATTAAGTTGGAATACAAGTTAAAAAATGAGGCCTGCAAGCGGTTGGGTCCTTTTCATCCTCTTGTGCGATTGTTCTGATTTGCATTTGTAGTTCTTTATATTGATATTGCTTAGCATGTGTTTTGTTTTGTATGTCTTTACCTTTTATTTTCTTTTGTTACTCCACTTTTTTATAATGTTAGTGGGTCAAAAATAAATTATTATTATTATTAAGGATTGTTCTGGGTACCCGGCTGACTGACCGTATTCCAAACAGTAGGCTATACGAAAAATGTGGTTCAATACCGCTCTCTAGGGCTATAATGATAGAAAGGTTGAGGTGGCTAGGGCACGTTGTGCGGATGAAGGATGACAGATTGCCGAAGATTGTTCTTTTCGTCCAACCGTCTAGGGCTAAACGGAAAGCAGATTGTCCTCGTTTGGGGTGGGAGGACGTATTAAAGAAAGATTTAAAGGAAATGGGAACTTCGTGGGCGGATGTAAAAAGGGAGGCTTTGAATAGGTTTGGGTGGAGGAGGAGCGTGTGTAGCTGTGTTGGCCTCAGGTGGCTTAGTGCTGCGCTGAGATGTTAGTAGTAGTAGTAGTATTAGGGCTTCTTAAGGAGTGAACACAAAGCTCCAATTCCAATTCTTTTATGGAAAATTTACAATTTTCGAATTTTATTCCACCATAGAAATGCATTTAGCTTAAATATCAAATGAATCGAATTTGATGATTTTATTTCACAAAAGTGAATTTACTTTTCTTTATCTATTTGCTAGCATTACCAAAGATTGTAGAGATTGCCAATTATTGTCTTTGTCGGCCGACCGTCTACGGCCAAGCGAAAAGCAGGCCGTCCCAGAATGGGGTCGGAGTATGTCGTAAGAAAACATTTAAAGGAAATGGGAACTTCCTGAAAAGAAGTTAGGAGGGAGACTTTGAATAGGTTATGGTGGCGGATGAGCCTGCCCAGCTGTGTTAGGCTAAGGTGGCTTGGTGCTACAGTGAGTTTTTAGTAGCAGTAGTTTTATTTTTGCTAGGATATGTATCATTTCTGCTGCTTTTCGAATCCTGATTTATAGAGATTTGGACATTTTTTCTCAAGAATGGTTAACTTCTACAGGCCACTCTTTAAATATAGCTCATTATCATGTAGCATTTGAAAGAGAGAAATATACCTTTTTAGGAAGGGGATCCTGAAAACTATGAAGAATCACAAAATCTGACATTTCATCTGCTCTTTCTCCATGAGCTCTCTGCAATATTTGAACTGTTCCCTGGGAAATTGAAATTTCTCTTTGTGTATTTTTTCCATTTACCTTGCATGGAGAATCATTAAAACTGGAGATAATCTCAAACTCGGACGCTTCGTTTTTTATTTCGTAATGTACTTGTTGCAAGTTTTGACTAACTCCCTGTGATTTTATAACTTCACTCCGTACATTTTTTTCATCGTTCTTGGAGACAAAGTCTGGAAAACTGGGAATAATCTCAAAATGTGGCTTTTCGTTCGGTATACGTTCCTGCTGCAGGTTTTGAACATGTCGACGTGATTTTTTGGTTTTTCTGCGCTTAGTTTTTTGACTTTTCTCGTTTTCAAATGTTATCTGTGACTGAAAGGCAGCGAAGGCCTTCTCAGCCGCAGCATTAAGAGTATTTTCGAACGCCTTCTCAGCCGTTTCACTAAGGTCACTGTCAAATTTGAGCTCCTGCAAGGAAATGTTCATATAAATATTTGGAACAATTAAGTCAAGAAAACATTCATAATAAATAGACAATGATTAACCAAGAAATAAACAAGAATATAAACTAATAATAATCTTCGGTGACAAGGGATAATCTAAAGAGAAATTTTGATCATGGCTTAAATTAAAAACCACCCGATAAAAACAGCATTCAATGGGCCTAAAAATATTTCTTTAAAGTTTTTTCAGTTTCAAGATTGTGGGCCATGACCGATCAGTGGGAGCAAAAAAGAAAAATTGCGTGCAAGACTTGAAATTAATAGCCACCCGATAAAAACAGGATTATATGGGCCTAAGAACATCTTTCAAGGATTTTTAGTTTCAAGAAAATGGACCATGACCAATCAGTGGGAGCAAAAAAAAAAAAAAATTAAAAGCATGACTTAAAATTAAAAACCACCCGATAATAACAGCATTCAAAGGGTCTTAAAACATCTTTCAAGGTTTTCCAGTTTCAAGATTGTGGGCCTCGACCAATCACTGGGAACAAAAAATAAAAATCGTGAGCATGACTTAAATTAAAAACCATCCAATAAAAACAGAATTCAATGGGCCTAAAAACATCTTTCATGGTTTTTTAGTTTTAAGATTGTGGGCCATGACCAATCAGTGGGAGCAAAAAATAAAAATTGTGAGCATGACATAAAACTAAAAACCACCCGATAAAAACAGAATTTAATGGGCCTAAAAACATCTTTCATGGTTTTTAGTTTCAAGATTGTGGGCCATGACCAATCAGTGGGAGCAAAAAAGAAAATTGTGAGAATGACTTAAATTTAAAAACCACCCCATAAAAGCAGCATGCAATTGGCCTGAAAACATCTTTCAAGGTTTTTTAGTTTCAAGATTGTGGGCCATAACAATCCAGTGGAAGAAAAAAGAAAAATTGTGAGCATGACTTAAAATTAAAAACCACCCGATAAAAACAGCATTCAATGGGCATAAGCTTCCAAGGTTTTTTAGTTTCAAGATTGTGGGTCATGACCATCCAGTGGGAGAAAAAAGAAAAATTGTGAGCATGACTTAAATTAAAAACTACCCGATAAAAACAGCATACAATTAGCCTAAAGACATTTTTCAAGGTTTTTTAGTTTCAAGATTTGCCATGACCAATCAGTGGGAGCAAAAGAGAGAATTGCGTGCATGACTTGACATTAGACGCCACCCTATAAAAACAGCTTTAAATGGGCCTAAAAACATCTTTCAAGGTTTTTTAGTTTCAAGATTGTGGACCATGACCAATCAGTGGGAGCAAAAAGAAAAATTGTGAGCATGACTTAAAACTAAAAACCACCCAATAATAACAGCATTCAATGGGCCTTAAAACATCTTTCAAGGTTTTTTAGTTTCAAGACTGTGGGCCATGACCAATCAGTGGGAACAGAA
>JAQQPU010024558.1:0-12572 GCA_029168905.1 Artemia sp. Kazakhstan ARC1039
ATGTAAAAATATCCCCCCCCTTTAAAAAACAACATTGTAACTTTCTGCATAACAGTAAAGTATTGTACTTGCATGTTAAAAAACTGAGAGGGAGTAGTCAATCCGGACTTGTCTTAGTTAAAGATTAGTTAAAAAATAAACTTTTTCCGCAAAATACTTTTTTTCAAAGAAAAGTAAAGAACTCCAAAAACAAAAAATGAGCAAAAATAAAATCAAATAATCTACCAAGCGCGAAACTACCATAAATCATAATCGATAAATAAATGAAACACAAAACGAATAGAAACTACAATAAAACACCGAGTCAAACTCAAAACGAGAAGAAATTAACATAAGTTAGGCTCAATACCCCTATGCCTTCCCAAGGCCAGAACATAATTTGCACTTTACTGAAAAAAATGTAAATGTTTTTACTTTTATAACTTTAATAAATCAAATAATATTAACATTTTGGTTACTAAATATCAGTATATGTATATTAATATGACAATGCATATTCATTTGTATTTTTTCAGTAAAGTGCAAATTATGTTCTGGCCTTGGGAAGGCATACGAGTATTGAGCCCAACTTATGTTAATTTCTGCTCGTTTTGAGTTTGACTACGTTATTTATTGTAATTTCTGTTCGTTTTGGGTTTCATTTATTTATCGATGCTGATTTGTGATAGTTTCACGCTTGGTAGATTATTGGATTTTATTTTTGCTCATTTTTTGTTTAATGGAGTTCTTTACTTCCTTGAAAAACTTGTTTTGTGGAAAAGGTTTTTTTTTAATTAATTTCTGTTCGTTTTGATATTGACATAGTCTTTTCAGGGAAAAAGAAAATGATATTTTAAATCGTTTCGTTTTTTTAAGAATTTATAGTTTGGCCTGCTATTTGTATGCTGGAGAAAAATTTTCAGCAATTTTTATCAACATACACCCTTTTAAAAATCTGGACACAAATAGTAGTGTTTAATTTAGTTTCGTACCTCCTCTAGTTGAGCTGAAATGGAAAACTTGATACTATTCGCAAAAAAACCTGTTAACTTTCTTTGATAGCTTGGATACACTTACGCTATTTTGATTTAGTTAAATTTTAAGAGCAGAAGTAGCCCCGAAAGTTTGAACATAATACCCTCAGTCGTTCTTGGGATACTGCAGAGATGCCTTATTGGGAATTAGCATTAACACAGTGCAATTTGATTTAATCTTAAGGCAAAATTTAGTTTTTAAACATAAAGGCAAATGGGAGGGTGGACGTGGGAGGGGGATTAGTTTCCTTTCAATCACATTCGAATCTTAAAAAGGGCATCAGCCCTTTCTATTTTCAATCGAATGAGCCTTTTTCGAGGTTCTTACGAAAACTCCTTCGATACGAAGTGCCCACGTCTAAAGAACAACAACAACAAAAATAAAACATTAATAGCCACATCAATCTTTACCATAAAAATGCCTTCCAATCACTTTCGACTATTAAAAAGGGCACTAGGCCTTTCGATTTTCAATCGAATGAGCCCTTTTTGAGTTTCTACGACAACGCTCTCTATAAACATTTTATATGCCCCCAGGGCATAAATTATAACTCTTACCCTAAGGGCTGTGAGGGTGGTTGTCATCCTCTAAGACCTAATTTCCAGAACAGTCAACTACATTAAACAAAATGGCTATCTCAAAATTTTGATTGGATGTGTCTGGAAAATGGTGGGTGTGAAAGGGGCATTAGTCACTCTCGAATCACTTTCAACTATTAATAAAGGCACTAGCCCTTTCAATTTCCAATCAAATGAGCCCTTTTTAAGTTTCTACGACAACGCTTTAAAAAAAAACCTTATATGCCCCCAGATCATGAATTACAACCCTTGCCCTGAGGAGTGGGGGGGGGGGGTCCATCCCCAAAGTCCTAATTTCCAGAACTTTCTGCCGTTGAACACAATTGCTATCTGAAAAATTTGATTGGATGTGTTTGGGGGAAGTGTGGGCGTGAGAGGGGGGTTAGTTACCCTCCAATCACTTTCAACCATTAAAAAGGGCACTAGACCTCTCAATTTCCAATTGAATGAGCCCCTTTTGAAGTTTTTACGACAACTCTATCTATAAAAACC
Organism: Artemia sp. Kazakhstan ARC1039; assembly: GCA_029168905.1. Lineage (NCBI taxonomy): Eukaryota > Metazoa > Arthropoda > Branchiopoda > Anostraca > Artemiidae > Artemia > Artemia sp. Kazakhstan ARC1039. The sequence continues at coordinate 2,085 of JAQQPU010024558.1, forward strand.
TTATATGCCCCAAGGACATAACTTACAACCTTTGCCATGGGGGCTCTAGGGGGTTTGTAATACTTAAATACATAATTTCCAGAACTTTCAACTACGTTGAACGAAATGGCTATCTCTAAACTTTGATTGAATTTGTTTGGGGAAATGGTGGGCGTGAGAGAGGTTAGTTGCCTTTTAATCACTTTCGACTATTAAAAGGGAAGTAGCCCTTTCAATTTTCAATTGAATGAGCACTTTTTAAAGTTTCTACAACCTCGCTTTCTATAAAAACATTATATGCCCCAAGGCCATAACTTACGACCCATGTCCTGAGGGCTGTAGGGGTGGAGGGGTTGTTATCCTTAAAAACCTAATTTTCAAAACTTTCAACTACCTTGAATAAAATGGTTATCTAAAAATATTGGTTGGATGTGTTTGAGGAAAATTTGGGCATGAGAGGAGGGTTAGGTGCCCTCAAAAAACTTTCAAGACTATTTAAAAGGGCACTAGCCCTTTAAATTTCCAATCGAATGAGTCCTTTTTGCAAGTTTCTATGACAAAGATTTCAATAAAAACTGATATGCCCCCAGGGCATAACTTATAACCCTTGCCCTGAAGACTGTGGGGGAGTGTTCTAATCAAAGGTATGATTTCCTGAATTATAAACTGCGTGGAACAAAATGGGTATCTCAAAATTTTGATTGGATTTTTTTGGGGAAATGGTGGGCGTGGAAGGGGTGTTAGTTTTCTTCCGATCACTTTCGACTATTAAAAATAGCACTAGCCATTTCAATTTCCAATCGAATGAGCCCTTTTTGAAGTTTCTGCGACAACGCTTTCTAGAAAACCTTATATGACCCCAGGGAATAACTTACAACCCTTGCCCTGAGGGCTGTGGGGAAGTGTCCTCCTCAAAAACGTAATTTCTATCTGGAAATCAACTACGCTGAACAAAATTGCTATCTAAAAATTTTGATTGGATCCATTTGGGGAAAAGTGGGCTTGAGAGGGGGGCTAGTTGCCCTCAAATCACTTTCGACTATTAAAAAGGACACTAGATCTTTGAATTTCCAATCGAATGCGCCCCTTTTCAATTTTCTACGACAAAGATTACAATAAAAACTTATATTCACCCAGGGAATGACTTATAATCCTTGCCATGAAGACTGTGGGGGGTTGTCCTGCTCAAAGGTATAAATTCCTGAACTTTAAACTGCATGGAACAAGTGGCTATCTCAAAAATTCGATTGGATGTGTTTGGGGAAACGGTGGGCGTGGAAGGGCTGTTAGTTGCCTTCCAATCACTTTCGACTATTAAAAGGGGCACTAGCCATTTCAATTTCCAATCGAATGAGCCCTTTTTGAAGTTTCTACGACAACGCGTTCTATAAAAATCTTATATGTCCCCTGGGCATAACTTACAACCCTTGCCATGAGGGCTGGGGGGGGGTTGTCATCCTCAAAGACCTAATTTCCAGAACTTTCAACTACGTTGAACAAAGTGGCTATCTTAAACTTTTGATTGGATGTGTTTTGGGAAAAGGTGGGCGTGAGAGGGGGTTAGTTACCCTCCAATCACTTTCGACTATTAAAAAGGGCTCTAGCCCTTTCAATTTCCAATCGAATGAGCGTTTTTTGAAGTTTTTACGACAGCGCTTTCTATAGAATCCTTATGTGCCCCCAGGGCATAACTTACAACCCTTGCCCTGAAGGCTGTGGGGGAGTGTCCTCCTCAAATTCATTCTAAATTTCTATCTGGAAATCAACTATGCTGAACAAAATGGCTATCTCAAAGTTTCGATTTGATGTGTTTCGGGAAATGTTGGGCTCGGAAGGGGTCTTAGTTGCCTTCCATTCACTTTTGACTATTAAAAAGGGCACAAGCCACTCCGGTTTGCAATTAAATGAGCCCTTTTCAAAGTTTCTATGACAACTTCTTCGTTACGAAGTGGCCTGGTCTAAAGGAAAAAAATAGTAAATAATACATTGTGCCAACATCCTTCTTGAATGCCCCCAGGGCATAACTTAAAACACTTGCCCTGACCGATGTGGGGGTGTGACTTCCTCGAAAACATATTTTCAATCTGGAAATCAACTACGCTGAACAAAATGGCTATCTCAAAATTTTGATTGGATGTGTTTGGGGGAATGATGGACGTGGGAGGGGGTATCTGCCCTCCAATTACTTTCGACTATTAAAAAGGGCACTAACCCCTCTAATTTCCAATCGAATGAGCCCTTTTCGAAGTTTCTACGACAAATCCTTCGATACGAAGTGCCCTGGCCTTAAACGAAGAAAAAAAAAATAATACCTTGTGCCAACATCGTTCTTGACTTAGGCAGTGCTATTGCACTGCCTATGATAGGAGCGGGGCCACAATTTGTGATAAGGAAAGAGTTAAAGAGACATGGGCAGAACATAGAGTTGAAGGAAAAGGTATAGAGGAAAAGGAAAAACTTTGTGATACTTTGGATGTGAAGGATGATTTGTTTTGTGAGGAAGAATTAGCGGCATTACTAAAAGGATTAAAAAATAACGCTCCAGGTGCTAATAGTGTGGTAAATTCATTTTTTAAATATGGTGGTTCTGAGGTTATGAAAAAGTTACTGAAGATTATGAATATGAGTTTTGAAAAAGAGGAAGTACCAAACGATTTTAGGAAAACCAAATTAAACCACTCTATAAGAAAGGGGATAAGAGTGAGTGCGGTAACTACCGTGGCATTAGTCTGGTCTCTGTAGGTAGCAAATTAGTTAGTAATATGATACTTTTTAGACTGAGAGATAGTGTAGACGATGTTTTAAGAGAAGAATAGTGCGGTTTTAGATAAGGTAGAGGACGTATCGACCATATTTTCACTCTTAGGTTAATAATTGAGAAGTGCCTAAGTTGTCAAACATCTTTGTCCCTCAGTTTTAAAGAATATGAGCAAGCGTTCGATTCTGTTAATAGAAGAACATTAGCAAAGGTCTGATCCTTGTATGGTATATCAGACAAATAGTGATTAGTGCCATATACGAGAATAAAACTCCTGCTGTTAACGTATGAAATGAGGTTAGCAGCTAGTTTTGTATTAAATCAGGAGTTAAGCAGGGTTGTTTTATATCCTCCTATATATGGATTATTTTTGATGGACTTTGTCTTAAGGAGCACGGGAAAGGCAATGGGAGACCACTGAATCAAATGGGGAGGGAAAAGTCTCCTGGACTTAGATTATGCTGATAATGTAAGCATCCTAGATGAAAGTGTGAGCAAAACAAATAAATCTTTAGAGGTTTTGCAAGTTCATGGTGCTAGAATAGGTTTGAAAATTAATGTTAAGAAGACTAAGTCGCTAAAGCTAGGAATGAGTGAAGATGAAAAGGTGACGCTGGGTAACTAAAAGATTGATCAGGTGGACAGCTTCACTTACCTGGGTAGTATTATTAATAAAGAAGGCGGGAGCAGTGAAGATGTTAAAAGTAGAATAGCCAGGGCTCAGGGTGTTTTTTCACAGTTAAAAAAATTTTGGAAGAATAGGGATATAAGTCTGCAAACCAAGATTAGAGTCTTAGAAGCTACAGTGATGACAGTGGTTAAATATGGCTCTGAAACTCGGGCGCTCCAAAAAGTGGATGAAGATTTGCTAGATATTTTCCAGAGAAATTGCCTACGGATTGTCCTAAGTAGCCGGCTGATTGACCGTATTTCAAACAGTAGGCTGTACGAAAAATGTGGTTCAATCCCGATTTATAGGGCTATGATGAAAGAAATATTGAAGTGGCTAGGGCATGTTGTGTGAATGAAAGATAATAGATTGCCGAAGGTTGTCCTTTTCGGCCAACCGTCTAGGGCTAAATGTAAAGCCCGTCGTCCTCGTCTGGGGTGGAAGGACATCATAAAGAAAGATTTAAAGGAAATAGGAACTTGCTGGGAGGGTGTAAAAAGGGAGGCTTTAAACAAATTGGGATAGAGGAGGAACGTGCGTAGCCGTATTGGCCTCAGGGGGCTTGGTGCTGCGGTGAGTTGTTGGTTATAGTAGTAGTACTTTTTTTGGCTTGAAAGTTCAGCCAGAGGCATTTAGATGCAGATGCTGAATGAAATGCAATTGAAACTCTCTTATTGGTAGAATTTTGAATCCTATGCAAAAACTCCTATATTCAAGAAGTGGATGCTTCGCTGTAACCAAGCACCGAATTTCATATGTGAATGGGAACTGTCAGGGCTGTGTTGCCACTTGACCGATACCAAAAAGCGGTGCCGGCCGATGAAAAAAGCGTTATTTTGTGGTATCCTTTTACCGAACTCGGTATAATTTATGGTATATTTTGATACCCGTAATGCAAATACGTCGTCACTAGTTTAAAAAAAAACTTGTTTTTTAAAAGCAATTAATTCCTTGCTACTTTTCTAGGAAATGGATCCTATTCTTTATTATTTCTTGTTTAAGTGGTGGATTTTGCCATGAACTTTGAACAAGAAAAATAGAATAAAAATAAAAAGGGACATCCCCCAGATTCTGACCCCATATAGGAAAGGGAAAAACAGTCCCCAATGATAAATTCACATCTTTTTCCCACTCTCTGGCACTCTCACCCATTCTTCATCACTAATAGCTCGTCCAGACCATCCATTCTCTAGAAAATTGGAAGCAGGATAATCTACTATTTTCTGTTTTAAACTAGATTAAAAGTTTATTTATCAATATTTGTTTCATTTTCGACGCTTTCTCTGGAAGAACTGTGTATACTGTCGTTTTTGTCCCATTTTTCTATTTTTGGATCCTCTGATATACCGGCCTTGAAAACAAAAAAAAGAGACAAATATGCGAGTCTACACTTCCAGTCTTCCGCCAGGTTTTTTTTAAGAAAGTAGACAGTTTGACGCACTCTAAAAGACGAGAATGCTAGATTGAAAAGTTTTTACTGGTTCAGCAAATATGGAAGACGACATTCTCGAACAAGATGCTCATGTTTTTCCCTTTTTAATTTTAATTTTAGACGCTTTGCGCTACAGAAGCAGTTTTTACACAACTTGCTTCCTTAAAATATATTTTAAAGAAAAATAATGTAAAGAATAATAAAATTTGTAGCGATACTTTTCAACAATTTTCAACTTTTCGGGAGAGCATATTATTTACTTGCTTTAAAAAATCCTAAGCATAGTTCTGTTTGTGATTTGTCAGCATATTTTTATTCCTTCCCTTGCCCCAAAGCAAAGAATGTAGTGACACCCTTGTCTACATAAGTGGCCAAGACATGATTTTTGGAAATGTATTTCTTGAACCCCCCCCCCCCCCTCCGCTTTCTTTACCGAAGCATGAGTTCATCACCGGGACAAACCCTAGTTAAAATAACTGATCCAAATCAAATGTTGAAGATATTTGGAGGCATGAGAACTAGGCTTGAGAAGATTGCATCTAGCTTCATGTACACTTACGGGGTTTGTGGTTACCTTAAGCTCATTTTTTATAGCAAAAGTAACTCTTGCAGCTTTTATGGGAGAAATAATGTATAATGACCCTGAGATGTGACATAGTCTGAAAAAAATATGGAAAAATAGAAAGCGAAATGGCTAGCAAAAGAGCGTTACTATCATCACGACTAGATTTTAATGACAATTATCATATTAAAGGTACTAAAACGTTAAAAGGAATCATTAGCATAGGCAGACAAAGGTCACTTGGTATAAGACAGCGTGGTCACGTTCGTCAAGACCTACATTGGCCGCACTATACAAAACATTTTGATTCACAGCAGTGCTGCCACTTGAGGTTGCTTTACCGTTCACTTGAAGTACACGTTTAACAAGTCTCAGTTCTAGCCCCCCCCCCCTTTTCATGGCTTGACCTACCTTTTTGCTGACGGTTCAGACCACAGTCCCCTTTTAATGTCAACAAAAAAGTTAGAAAATGAATCTGCTGACGTTTTAATGAACTAAGATGATTTCGCTGACGTTTTATTGAACTAAGATAATTTTGCTGATGTTTTATTGAACTAAGATGATTTTACTGACATTTTATTGAACTAAGATGATTTTGCATGTCATTTTTGACTTCCTCTAAAGAACAAAAAAGCGCTCAGCAATGACATTTGATATTGGGAATGAAAAAAGTATTGTGTTAATTTTGAAACGAATGGAAATATAGCTGCTCCAGTTGCAGATTTTAGTGTAAGGATCTGGCACCAATATACCACTATGGCAGTGGCGTCCAAATTTTCAAGATTTAAATCTTCAGATAAAGTTACACTAAATAATTTCTGAGACCACACTGGCTAAGCATGATAAAACGAAAAAATAATTTCACTGGCTTGTAAAATCTTCGTTTTCCTCTCTTTTTAACTATTTATTCGTTTTAACAAAGTCACACTCAGTATGAACTGCCATTCCTGGTCCATCTTTTCCTTATTCCATATCCCAGAGGTATAGTATGAAAAGAATTACTGATGACTAGGAACTCTTAGTTCGTAACTGGAGGGGCAGAAATTAGAGGAAGTCATTTATCTTTTCAGAGAAGCGAAAACGATCTAGTATTGGTTTGATGTTCACATGTGAGAGATATTTAATAACAAGACTCCTAATACACCGTGTGAGTATCACACAACTCGAGAATACGCCTTGTCGAGTTTTCAAATGAAAGCCAACAGGTGGGAGCCAAAGCAAGGAATATGTGTTGTTCCACCTGAGTGAAGACTCAGATATATTTATTCCTATACGCATCTTGTCCTTTTACACTGTGTTAAAAGTGATTGCAAAAATGTTTGCATAAAACTTTCAGACTCTTAGATTTTTTTTTTACAATTATAACTTGCAACCAGGGCATATTAATGACAGTTAAATTTCATAACTGTAACCCATTTTTATTTTTCTTCAACAAACCTCCTAATTAAGTGATTTATTCCCATTGGTGGTGCAATCTCCAATCTAGTTCTGTATGAGAACGCCCGTCTTCTTAACATAGTCCGTCCCTCCAACCAACTGACAGAAAATAACAGATACTCATCCATGATTAAACTCTAACAGAACAAGTAAATCTACCAGTAAATCCAGTATAACATTACAGAAACTGGCACAAACAGAGTTGGTTGGTTAGAGACTGATCTATTGTCTAGTAAATATCCACTGAGAAAAGGTTAGTTTTTAGGTTGACAAGAAGCTTTTCATGAAAATGAAATGCCAGAGCCTGTTGAGTAATGTTGGTGGCTTTTAAGCAACCAACATTATAAGCAACTCAGCAAATTCGGCCATTGCAAACTTTTCACGAACTTCAACAAGTTGTCAGTGACTGAATAGGGTATATCATGTTCAACAAGAAATGAGGCAAGCCTTGCTTCAATGGTGGTCTCCTTTTGGTTTTTGGATAAAAGTGATGAACAAGTGGCAGAGTCTGAGAAGACGAGGATATCCATGTATTTTCATTAACCACTGACAATAAAGGTTACAGATGGGCTGCCCAATGGAACGAATGAAACAGCCTAATCTACAAGAAGGAATAAGTGGCTTATAACCTGCTTCCTCTGGACAGCAACTTTGCATTCATATTTGATTTGAATGAATGATATGCAATAAGAAATCAGTTAAAAATTTAACCATATATCTATTTTAAAATTTTCTAAATTTTGGAATGCATGTTCTACAGGAAATGAATGTTAAGCTAAGTTCTCACTGCCCAGATTGCTGTTCTCACTGACCAGAAATCTGGTCAGATTTTCGTCTCCAGAATTCTGGCCAGATTTTTTTCCCAGATTTTACTGTTTTCTGACCAGATTTTTCGATCAGATCGAGTTTGATATTTTCTGGCCAGAAAAAAAATCTGGTCAGATTTTAGCCTTAAAAGTAGTTCAAAGCATGGTTGATGTAGCTGAAGAACAAGCAGATATTTAAAGATCACTCAGAAAACGACAACCACCAACCAAGATCAAGGTAAAAAACTGAAGAAGCTGACTTCACAAGAATATTAGAGAAAAATTCGTTGGAGATACATGAGAAGGTGTAGATTAGTTCCCCCTGATAAAAACAACTTTTTTCTTACTGTATTTTATTTAGTCAATTGGGCTGTAAAGTTGCACAGATAGCCTACTGTCCAGTAGAAGCAGGGTATAAGCAGCTCACTTCTTACTGTATATCCCAGTTCTATTGGTAGGGCCTCTGTACCCCACACTACAGTGGGAACTAAACTGCACCTTTATTTAGGTAACCTGACTTTGTAGAAGTAGAGCTCAATCAGTCTAGTACAGAAATATGATGGGGAGAAAAGGCCATAAATGTTTCAGCAAATTCAAAAGTTACAGGACTCTCTTAAATTATAAAATTGTCACAGGTTTGAGATGACATCATAATCATAAATCTAATGCTCCATCACATTAATCGATGAATATAGTAGTTAGGCAGAAATCAGAATGCGCCAGGGGTGTTGCATAGGGGGTGTGTAGGGGGGAGGGATGCAGCACCCCTGGTGCTACCTTTAGAACACGAGTTTCTAGGAACCTCTTAACACCAATAAGTTGTTTTTTTTTCAAGGGTAGCTAATTTGCTAATTAGTAAGGTAATTAGCTAATTTCAGATATTTTAAAAGAACACCAGTTTCTAGGAACCTCTTAAAACCAATTACTTTTTTTACATAAAAATTTGTTTCAGAGGCAACTGGCGAGTGAGTTCCAACCCAGTTACCATGGTAAGCTACCATAGTAAGCTCCTTACCCTGCAGAGCAGCATGGTAAACAAAAAGTTACTATGGTAACTAAAATCAAGGGAAAAATGTCAGGTTGGAACAATAGTCATGGTAACTCTATGGTAAGGAGAAGAAGGTTGGAACGGATTTGCTAACTTTTTTTTCATGTTTGCTTACCATGGTGAGTAGGTCGTAACTCAGCATAAGTCAACTGATATTACAATATATACTGTAAATATGTTATAATGTAATAATATAATAGTGTAATCTGTACCCTTTTTTCTTTTTAGGCATAAGAACCAGAGCTGAAGCCAGCTGGTACCTTGCAAACCCCTAGGATACCATTATCGTCATGGAGGACAAAATAAAATGGTCTGACAGTGACATTGAACTCCTTGTCAACACCTGTATCAACTATCCATGGCTATGGGATTCTTCTAGAGAAGACTTCAAAGATTGTAGGAAGAAGAAAAACTCTTTTGCAGCCATGGCAGAATCCGGGATTTTGTTTTCAGATTATGGACTGCCTGTTCAGAATCTTGCATACATTTTGAAGAAAAAGTTTGACATTCTAAGAGATACTTATATGAAGTGTAGACGCAGTGAAAAAGGTAAAAGTGGAGATGGTGCAAAAGTAAACAGAAAAACATGGAAGTATTTCCACCTTTTCAGCTTCATGACAGAGTCGGGTCAGCTAAGAAAAACTGTGGACAACATGACTGAGCCTCTGCAGATTGCTTCTGTTAGTGAAACTTTGACCAGGATAGATACTTCAATTGATGATGAAGACGAATTTACTCAGCATATAGAATTGAGCTCAGAAGAGTTTGAGCAGACAGCAGAATCTCTTTTTCAGCCGTCAAAAAGAGCTAGGATAAACTCCGCGGAGAATCAGCAGTCTGAAACCTCATCATCATGTATGTCACCTTTAGCTCCCATCCAGCCTGAACGAAAGCGCAAAACATCCCAAGAGCCATGTGGTAGTAGTGGAGGTAACAAGACTCAGAATACTCCTGGAGGTAGCCAGGCACATACAGACATTGACCAAGAAATTGTCAAAGCTCTTTCGTCTTTACAAGAGAAAAAAACACCCAACTTACATTTTAGCCAGTACATCTGTAGCGTGTTGAACGGTTTGCCAAAAAAAGCACAAGCAGCGGCACGTCATGAAATTTCTGAAGTGCTTAAAAAATATGAAAGTGATGACCAGGAAATGAGTAATGTGTTTGTGTAATTTCTTAGTTTACAACTAGACTCTATGGTTGATTAGACCTATGGTTGGCAATCCTGCTATGGTTCAGATATACAAAGACATGCTTCAAAGGCAAGTGAGTTAGAGCGGCTTATGGCTATGCAGCAGAGCATTCAAAAGCGGTAGGAAAGTATATTGAAAAAACTAGTGCCTATGTAGAAGAATAGTATCCATATAAATTCATTTCAGTGCAGTTCTTTGCTCTGAGTTTTATCAGTATGCAAAATCTCAATACCCCAACATTTTCTACTGCACTCACTCATGCTTAGCTCTTTTTTCTACTTTCGAATGCTTGTTATAGTGGACGAGCTCGGATGCTGCATAACTACCGTATCCGTTTTTTTCTTTTTTTCCTCTGTCAAGACTTCCGTAGTGCAAATATTGATGCCTTGACGTATTCAAAAGTTGGATATAGATTAAGGGCGAAATCGAAAGTTTTTTTTAAAGCCGGTTGTTTCGAAAATCTTCATTTTTACTTTAGGACAGTGGCTAAAGACATGGAAATTGTGCAATTTCTTTTTTTTTCTCTTTTTCTTTCAGGCGAGAAAAGTTCAGTGTCAAGTATGTCCACTTTTTCACGCCATATTCTTTCCAAAACAGATTGTG
>JAQQPU010024561.1:0-12199 GCA_029168905.1 Artemia sp. Kazakhstan ARC1039
TGAAGATTTGCATGCATGGAGAAGTTTGTATTAAATTGCTTAAAAAGAAAAAAACTGCTTAAAAAGAAAATATATTTGTATATATTTTAACTAAGGATTACAACAATTCAAAAACGTTAAAAAAGAAAACCAAAAGTTTGAAGCTTAGTAGACAATCAGTGTTAGAAATCGGACTTCTTTTAATGATGAAGTATCTTTGAAAATACATATCTATAGAGAAGCGCATAGAACATACTTTGAAGGATACTTCCCAGATAGTCCTTATATTAGACCTAGGGAAACAACCACACTAATTTATAGCAGAAAAAGAGAGTTTTCCCAAAGAACTTACCGAGTAAGTTCTAAGTGGTGTAGAAACCGGACCAATGGTTCGTGGGGAGAGCAAACTTGCAGCAGATCTGGCTCGGGAAGAAATAGAAGGAGGACTGGACAGTCTTTCTAACATTGAATTGGCATCAGGAGTCACAGAGTGTGGAGAACCTTAAACAGACCAAAATTGACGAATAAGTTTCCTACAGTTGATTGTGCATTTTTTGGGAAGCATAAATATTTTTGCGCGCAGTTCTTTTTACAAAATTATTGGGTATTTGACTTTAGAGCCACTAATAGAAATATCTAATATTCTAATTACTCAGTTCCTAAGCAGTAATTGGCTTTAAATTGTTGAATCGTTCATTTTAAAATAATAACCTTCTACAAAACTTTTGTGTCTTTTTACATACCAATAAAAGTTGTAAAATACCAGGGCAAGTATCAGTACCAGTGCAGATTAAAAAAGGACTTTATTTTTCAATTTTGCTAAATTTAATATTGGTTGGATTATCCATTCATTTACTTCTAAGAATCATTTCAGCTAAGAGCCTCATTCGTGAAAAAAAAACTCAAAAAAGATCAAAGATGGAGTTCTTTCTTTAGGGGCATTTGTTTTAACTGGGTAAGTATCTAACCAAACAAACATTTAAATACAACGAGGACATTGACTTTGATATAAATACACAGCACTTACAAGGAAATTGAAAAGGAATTACATTAGTTTAATTAAGTTGGTTTAATCGTCGGAACAAGTTAAACCCAAATACTTTTGGGAAGGGAAAACCTCTTAGGAGGTGGGGGCGGGGCATTTATATAAAAAAAAAAATACTAAAATCGATATATCTTACCTGCCAATAGAGAATTCAGCGTCGGATTCGGTTGTTGCGGTGTTACAGGACTCTGTAATTCTGGTTTTATTCCTTTTTGGCCATTTAAGGCATTAATGCCACTCTAAATAAGTAACATGAATTAGTATTATTTTAGAAAATGTTGATAGCAATGAAGCTTATTTATGGCATTAATTCTAACAAAAATGGCAAAAAGTAAGGAGGAAAACGGTAAACAACAAGATTTTGTAATTTTTAAGAATAACAATTATTTTTGCTGCACAGATCAACAGATAGCTCTAAAAAAAAAGTATCTGATAAAGCAAATAAAAGCATTTCAATTTAATCCAAGTAAATTACATCACATTAAATTTTAATCAAATACTGACAAAAGTGTTTCAATTTTTAACAGAATTTCATTTGATTTTTTCAACTAGTTTCTTTAAACTAGTTAAAAAAAAAATTCTGATATAAGAAGCAACATGAAATGCCAATATAATAGACCCTAAAATTAAACTGAGATAAAAGCTAAGGGAGGGAGGTGAGACCAGAAAGTTATAAAGGTGAAAAAAAATATATAATAATTTATTGTCACAAAAAATGAGTATAATAATTTAACAAATAATGAATAAATGATTGAATACAAAATCAAAATGACTAGCCTAAGGAATTCAATTCGATTCATGAAAGGGAGCTTGGCTTCTTAAGATTTTAAGGCCACTGGAAAACAAGCAGCATATAGCTTTACTTAAAACAGTATTAGTATCGAAAAACAGAATGAAAACGCAAAAAAACAGCACAAAGCAAATTTTAAAGGCCTTAAAATACTTTAAATAAACACGGAAACTATGAATACAAATTATGAAAAAAAGGTTTATAAAAATTAAGAATACAAGAGGTTATACTACAAGAAATTGAAAGTGGAAACCATAAAAACGAACAAAAAACCCAGAAAAGGAAAAAACAACAATAAGAAAAAATAGAAGGAAATAAAAAGGAAAGAAAGAACTAAATGAAATGCTCTATCGGTTATATAAGAGCATGGTCGCTAAAAAAATAAAACGTAAGAATTTTTTGTCTGAAATCTTCTTAGCAACAACATCTTCATAATAAATTTTTATTATCCATCAGACCAGTGATGAACTTGGGAATAAATTTTTTTCATAACCCTTTAAATATTTGATTTATCACAGAATCTAGCGAGAATGTAGAGCTTTAAAAAAAAGAAACAATAAAGAGAATATAGCAATCCCTGGTCCAACATATTCTAAATCTCAAATAGTCGTTTGTTAAAAAGTTTATCATCTTTTAAAATTGTTTTTCCTTGTTTCTTAATATCAAACTTGTCGTCGCTTAAGTTAGGATCAATAATTAATGTGCATCTCATTTGCCTTCCAGCACAATTAAGCAATTAAAAAAGGACAGAGCACACACTAACATGTTTTAGCTATGCAATGAAATGACATGCATCTCCTATTTTTTAAGCAAGCTACAAGTTTTTTTTTATTAGACTAAAGTCCCATTCACAATGAGATTTCGTTAATACCACGACTTAGCTAGAGCCAATTTGATCAAACCAAATTTTAAATAGAATCTTCTGACTGATAGAAAATTTCTACGGCAATTTCTGATTGGCTCAAATTAGTGCTCGCTAAATCCAAGTATTTGCACAATCTTATTGTGACTGGGCCTTTAGCAAAGAGTATTGTTCAATTTAATGTTTGAAAAAAAAAAAAAATTCAGTGCTCCACGCTATTTAGCCAACACAAATGCCTCCCGAGTCTAAAGAAATGAGTTATGCCCGGTACTGAAATTAGCGGAAGAAATTTCTTTTTCCATTTCTCACTTTGTAAAATATGGACACCACACCTCTTTTTAGTGCGTCGACGAAAACTTTGGAAAGAAGTATAAATGGCAATTTCAATATGCATGCATAAAGACTAAAAATTATGTTTGTTCGTGCTTCTAAAGAAGTTCGGCTCAGTTTACAATAGCTCTAAATGGGTATACTACTCCGTTTGGGAATTAAGACTAGTTACTAAAGATGTTGTGGAAATATACAGGATTGAAGATCTGACTGGACTTCAGACATCCGGACCACGATGAAAGCTACCCGTACTTTTTTTTAGATTACAAAGATCCTAACACTTAAACCCTCTCCATTTTTTAGCGCTGAAACATCTAGGACTGTCCTTGAAACAGAGCTAGCACGCCACAGGCGCTAGTTACCGAGGTCAAACGGTATGCAGACTTCCTGGAAATAGCTTCCTGAAAGTTCCTCAAAATAGCAAACAAAAGTTTTGACAATAGCCTGCCAACAAAGAGAAGTTTTTCACAACTAGATAAAGGATACCAAAGCCCTACTTTCTGCGGGGTGCTACCATTTCGACAAACCGTCACACGCACTATACATCATAACATCTAAAAACATTTATAAGTTTATATAATAGCAATAAGTATATAATAGTTTAGAAACAAATTTCGGCTATATATTTGCACATCAGGGGGGTGAGGGTAAAGCATAACATATATTGAATACGTAACCTTACCTAATCTAGGTACCTTTTCCCCCCTAAACCCCAAAAAACTAAAGTTTTAAAATTTTAGATGTTATGACGGTTAGTGGTTCTGACGGATTTTTTTGTCGATGTTATGACGGATTTTGTAGTGCTCCTGACGATTAGATGTTATGACGCCTTCTCCTTTCTGCAATATGTAGCGCAAGTTATTTCTGCTTGCTTGAAAATAACAAGCAGATTACGAAGGTTCCAAGAAACTTCTTAAGTGATACTGACTATACAAGAACTTACATCTGATGATACTGGTGGATCAATAGCGAGTACTACATCTTCTGGCGGTGGGGTTGCAAGAGTTCGAACCATAGGGCTATGGGCTACAATGGGCCTCGGTGATGTGGCAACAGTCAGTCTGGGACTTCCAGGGCTTACAGAGCGATGGCCCCGCATATAATCTGGAAAGGTTACTATTTCAGAATCTGAATAAACAGGCGCTATAAGGAAGACAAACAAGAAATTCAGTATTTTAATCAAGATGTAACAATAAACTAAAACAAAACGAATAAGCATCCCAAGTAAAACACAAAACAGAATATTTTCACCCACGGTTGTATACAGCAAAAACTTCAAACGTATTTTTGGGGCCAAAGATCCGTATTTTCTCTGTTTAAGGCATGTTTCTTATAAAATTGTCTTGGCGAAAGGAGGCAAAAATACTAATATCATCAGGGGGCTCTGTCGTACACTAAGTTTTTCTGCTCGTTCAATCTCACTCTTTACCGTTATTAAAAAGTACATACACTACATGCTAAAATTTTTCAAAAAACAACTTCTCGACACACTTTTCATGACATTCATTTCAGAGGTATTTGAACAATGTTTTTATATATGTTATCTCAGTAATTAAAAATCGAATGGATTTTATTTGAAAAAAAATTGGTAACCCCCCGAAACTTATTTCTTTTTTTCATATTACCCGATATACAAAGAGCGAAACGACAAACAAAGCAAACAACCTATTCCGACAATTCAATATTAAATTCATACAAGTTACGTCCATAAATCTCATACTTGAGAATTACGAGTACAAAGCGAGAAAGAAACTTTCTTCATATTTCGCATGTCGCGGTCCAATTGGCAGGAGTTTGAGAAAAGGTGTTTCCACTTGGCGAGGGAGTCTAAGTCTGAAGGAATGATGAAGAGAGGGAAAGATATTTCAGTGAATCGGACCGCTCAAAAGGGATAACCTAAAGTTTCGGCAGAGATTTTGAAGGCACTCAGACAAGGTTCCAAGCTTAATGTCCCTAGATAACACCAAATCAGGAGCTCTAAACTCTTAAGATGCAATCACTAAGGCCTTAAACTGATTCTCTCCAACAAGTGAGACTACCAGGCTTATTCAAGGGAGTAATAGTGTGGAAAATAATACTCAAAGGAGGAATGGATAGAAGTTGTGTATATATAGAGCAGTTGCGGGGAGAGGATCCCGTACCTAGAAAGAACTTTCAATGGCTTTATCCACTTGTTTCCCATCAATGGTCGGGAGTTACATAAACCCCTAGTAGTTTTATTTCATCAACCCTTTGAGAGGCCAGAAGACGTGGGCAGAAATTAACATTATGATTCAGAAAGCAGAAACTTAATATAACAGACTTATCGATACAGACTTAGTCGCTGCATTATCTTTCCCAACAAATGTTTCTAGTCATGCCCCCTCCTTGAATACTAATCGATTTTCGTCCAATCCTTGAATCTCTAAAGAGTTTCTCTAGCAAGAATAGATCATCCACGTATTTTACCCACTCTGAATATTCTAACGCCAATTTGTTTACTATAACAATAAACAAAACTAGCCCAAAAACAGTACTTTGTAGCAAGGCACAGTTAATTTCTAGGGCATCAAAAATTTTGCCATATTAATTATTTTTTGCTTCTTATTAGTGTGGAAGCTAGTAAGAATTCTTATCGAAAAAGGTTGAACATCGAATTCATCGAATTCATCGAATAGTTTCTTCAGATGGATACTACGTCTAATCAGGTCAAATGGTTTGCGCAAATCAACTGCAATGAGGTTCAACCATGTTCCCGGTAAATCAAGTCCTTCTAGTGTTTTATCAAGGAGACTCACAAGGCAATGCGATATAGAGGAGCGAGGGAGGTTTCAAAATTTGTCATCATCCACAAAAGGGAGAAGTTTTTAGCCTTGCATAGAGAATTCACTCATACACTAGTGGAGAGGGGGGTACCAGCCCCACGAGTCACCACTGCTGCCATCTAAAATTTATTCTAACGCTGACAGGACATAATTTATGGTTTTTATCCCTGAGAATGAAAAAACAGGATTTTTCTCACTAGAAAAAAACAGGATTTTTCTCACTTTGATGGATATTTCTTGGGTGTCAACAACAATTGAAGGATGTTTCATGGTTGTCAACGGCAATTTATGCATGTTATTATGGTTTTTGTCAATTGATTACATAATATCTCCAACGGGTACATAATTTATGGATGTTTTTATGGTTTTTGTCCCTGAGAATGAAAAAACAGGATTTTTCTCACTTGAAAAACAGGATTTTTCTCACTTTGATGGATGTTTCTTGGATGTCAACAACAATTGAAGGATGTTTCATGGTTGTCAACAGCAATTTATGCATGTTTTTATGGTTTTGTCAATTGATTACATAATATCTCCGACGAGTACATAATTTATGGATGTTTTCATGGTTTTTGTCACTGAGAATGAAAAACAGGAATTTTCTCACTTTGATGTATTTTCAAGGTCAATTTATTTGTTGTTGTTGTTGTTCGTCCAGTTGTACGCTAGGGGGAATGTATTGATTCAGGACTCGACTAGGGGAACTAAATTTCCAATGTCAATTGATTTGTTCTTGTTGTTCGTCCAGGTGTACGCTAGGGAGAATGTTTTGATCCAGTAATGGGAAACAGGAAGTACAGGCCTCCTTCTAAGTCAATCAGAGAGTCGGTTACATCTCCTTCTAAGCCAATCAGAGGGCTGGTTACATATGGTTTCCCCCATTACATCGCAATTCGCCCTTGAGATTTCATATATAACGGACATGCGTTGTGATTAAATTATCATATAGTTCCAAGACACAATGGATAGAGCACCTGAAATTATTGAAAAGGAAACTTCATCTACAATGATTAACAATGTGAGTTCTGTTTAGTACATTTTTATTCTTTATTTTCAAATAAAATCATTTTACATAGTAGTCCCTCCAGTAAATTCAGGTAAATCCCCCCCTCCCCCTCTAATACAAACTCCACTATGCTATCTTTATATTCGCTATAAAGCGTAAAATACGCTTTTTTTACCATGTAAACCCCCCCCCACTGTTTACAACTTTAATTCTTTCATTGGAAATAATTCTCTTTTTCGATAAATTCTTGCTTTCTCTATTTCTATCTAAAGTGACAACTGACTTCTGTCAGCTATTAATATGCTGATTCCATTTAAGCCGTCACCCTATCTTTTATCAGTTTCGTAAAGGATTTAAATAGGGTTAATTATCGCATCCTGTCAATGGTCATCCGGTATCTACGAAACCAGGGAATTAAGCTTTTTTGTAGGTTTCACAGAAAGACACTTTTTTCCAGTCGAATTAGCGATACAGTAAATCTTATAAATTGCAAGCGGAGCTGGTGACAGTTATGATAAATAGTTTCATATAGTATTTGATTTCATTTTGAGTACTCAGTGTTTATATGGGGGGAATTTTTTCTCTAAATGGTAAAAATAGGAGCATTTCTGACTGTCACTAATTTTACCTTTTGCTTTGCTGAAAAGGGGGGAGGGGAACTTCAATGTGATAAAAGCCTTCTACACAAAATTATGGCTAGGTTAGGTTAGGGGGGTACTAATTTTTATTCTGTGAAAAAGGTAAAATTAATTCAATACTAAATTTTTTCTCTTCTTTTTAAGGCAAATTATGAAGAATGTGCGGCCCCTCCACTTAAGAGAGCAAGGGGTAATAATAAAACCCCTGCGAAGGCGACAGTTATGCAATACGGTCGCTGGCCGAAGCCCCCCGAACAAGTGTTGCCTGCTCAAGTGCATACCATCACTGTTCCTAATGCACAAGCCGCAGTCGGATCTGTACAAGAATGTAACATCGCCGCTGGCCCGTCCACCTTCCATCATGCATTGCCAGGACCATCCGGCACTCAAGTGCAGCCGAAATTTGGAGATGTAAGTTTAAGTTTTATTTCTCGCTATTTTTTCAACCTGATAAAATATAACGTTCTTCCTTTGAATCATAAGAAGGGCATGCACTCAGTCTGCTGAATTAGGTTAGCGAAGCCAAAAAAATGGCACTATATCCCGCTCATAATAAGTAGCAAAATCCTTTGCGATATAAACTGCTTTATTAACGAATGGTTCACCTTGCCTCTACAAATATTATAAAAGCAACTTTCTATCGGAATGAGTTGCGTATCATGAAAAGGGATAGTCTATCCATCTCAAATCAAGTAAAGACGCCGTTTTTTCAATGCAGATAAAAAGTATTAATATGAAATTTTTTGAGGGGTTGTTGGAACAAAACCAAAACCTACTATGTCATGTTTTAGATTGTAAATATCATATATTAAGTTGGAACTTTCAGAATATATAGAGTAGTTAGAGTGGTGAATTAATCAAATGCTACTGCTAAGCAGCACGTTTTTTTTAAATAATAATAATAATCCAATTTTTTAAAAACAGTAGGGGTGATTTAGACACTTTGAAAATAAGCTATTTTTCATTTATAGGCTGTTCTAGTTCCATACTCGCCATCCCCCCTGCCCGTCAGTTGGAGAAAAAGAGAACGCGCCTATGGGGCTTTACAACAACAATGAAATATCTCAGCAGGTCAGCGTTAATTCACTTGAATTTATTCCTGATAACATTGATGACTTTTTAAGTGATTTTTTTTTAAATGTTGACTATAGCACAGTAGGGCAGGAGGGGGACTTGAGCCCAAACACACTACAAATTTTTGAGAATTTTACCTGGTAATTAACAGGGAGCCCTCCCCCCCACTGATAACATACTTACACTTCAATCGAATGAGGTGCCTTCCCATAGCCCTATTATTGAACAATGTGGGGGAAGGGGTGGTGATAATAATATACAAGAGGAGGGGGAGGGGGGTAATATCCAATTGAGGACATTTCCCGAGTTTCAGCTGTCAAACTCAATTTTAAATACAATAGTTGTCTACACTGCAACCTTTGGTGACCCATTTCATTCGCTTTTGTGTGGTAGTTTTGTGTTTGACCCCGTTGAAATTGTTCATGAATATGTAGATAGAATTCATGCACTGCTAGAGAACCAAATTCAGTTGTGGGGAGGGGAGGGATTCAATTAAGGTTTCTATTGTTTTAAAGGTGTTTTATTTAAATGAGGGAAAAAGTGAGGTTTACCATCATTATGTACACACCGAGATGCGAGTGATCTATCCAAATTTAGAGATTTTTTAGGGTTTTTTTCCGAGTGGATAGGTCATATTATTACGCATCTCGAGAATTATACTGTAAACGGGAGCGGGTCAGTAGTTCTTTATGTTGAAAATTTAAGCGTTAATATACGTAAATTTAAGAAAGATTTTATTTTAAGGGGGGCAGGTGGGTCTGAGAGGGATACAGTTTTAAAATGTAGTCCTGATTTAGTAGGTTGTCGTGGTGTCCAGCGGATCTGTTTTGAAACAGGTCAAAAATGTTTCAAGTACGCTTTCCTCATATCAGCATTTCAGCCTCTAGCAGATGACGCAACCAAGACAAATTTAGATCACTGGGCTGTACATGGGAAGGAGGGGTCCAATTTTCCCATTGTAGATTTCACTTGTTTAGAGGGAAAATACCCAGTAACGCTAAGGTCTATTGATATTTTTGAAAGGGCCAATGCTCATTTAAATATCGGCGTTACTGTGGTTCAGTATGAAACTGAATTTGAAGATGGGGTTCGTTCAATAAAGAAGGGGGTGGTGTTCCCAGGAAGAGGTCCGTCGATTGAATTGGTTAAACACTGGGTTTGGCTGTTGTACACTCCACCATCTAGTGACCTAGCCAATTCAATTGGCCATTTCAATCCAATTACAGACATTAGTAGAGTTCTGGGGGGTGGTAGGGATCTATGGGTACGTTTCTACTGTCCGACATGCCTGTCACAATTTTGTAGCGATATAAAGTTGCAAAATCATACGAAGCACTGTAGACGGCATGGCTACCAGTCAGTGGAAACGGTTTCAGGGGATAGGGCCATTTTACGTTTCAAAAATTTCCAAAACACCCTCCTCCAGAGTAACAAAATCTCGTTGGATTGTGAAGCGAAGCTGGTGGAAGTGAACGATCCTCGATTTCCAAACCGAATCAAAGAACATCAAGCTATTGCAGTGTCCTACGCCCACGCACAAAGAGACAATTCTAACACTATGCAGTTGTTAGAAATAGTAGAAACACTGGATGAGGGAGAGTGCATGATCAAGGCACTGCCTAAATTAATTGGCACAGCTAATGGCGCTATTTCTCGTTTGAGAAATACGCATTACCCTATGGTGTTGTCCGCAGAGGATCGTCTCACGATTAAAAATAAAAAAATATGTTGGGTTTGTAAGGAGGAGTTTGAAGAGGGGGATAAAAGGACTAAAGGGAAAAGAGAGGGGAAGGGGAAAGTCAGACACCACAATCACTTGTGGCAGGAAATATCCTCTGGGGGTAGTAATTTTAGAGGGGTAGCGCATCAATCGTGTAACTTAAACGTTAGCCAGCAGTTTTTTATTCCAGTTTTTATTCATAATTCAAATTATGATTTAAATTGTTTTACCGGCACTGGCACGTATGCACAGTGAGGGAGGGGGAGTAGATAGTCCATGGGTAAATAATTCATTTACCTATAACATCATTCCCAAATCGGCCGAGAAGTTGGTGCTTCTCGAGTTGAAATGGCAGGTAGTAAATAATGGGCATACGTGCTATAATAAAATCAGGTTTTTAGATTCTTTTAGTTTTTTTCCCAAGGCATTGAGTCAATTGATTCAAGTGCAGAAAAGCGACAATTTTGATAGTTTTCCTTTGCTTAAACAGCACTTTCCAGACAGTGAAATGTATGACCTATTGACCTGTAAAGGTGTATATGCATACGACTATTACTGTTCTGGCGCTCCCTTAAGCGAGGTGCAACTACCTCCAATTGAAGCTTTCTATAATTCACTCACCAACAGTGAATGCACAGCCAAGGAATATGAGTTTGCCAAGAAGGTGTGGTCTAAGGAGAATTGTAAAACTGGGTGGGATTATTGTGGACTGTACTTGGCCAGTGACGTTTTAACTCTGTTAGACATAGTCTGCAAGAACACAGACCAAATCTATTCAGAGTTCGGGCTAGATATAGGTTATTATTTTTCCACACCACATTTGGTGATGGACTTGATTTTAAAAATTATTAGGGAGGAAATAGGTCTAATCACCGACGTTGATCAACATCTTTTTGTAGAAAGATCAATGAGGGGCGGGTATGTTTTTCATGGGGATCGCGTCTTGACAACCGATCCAAACGGACAAAACAGCAACACCGGTGCAAAGTCAAATGCAGTGTTCTTGGACTTGAACTCATTGTACCCCTCGGCAATGTCTCACTACTCTTTGCCGTGTGGGAACTATCAATGGCTTGAGAATCCTTGTGAGTTCCCCGACATTACCACCGTCGAGGACAATAAGCCACAAGGATGGTTCTTTGAAATTGACGGGCACATTCCATTGGCACTTCATGATTCAGTCAGAGATTTTGTTTTTCCTTTTATCAATCGACCAGTGAGCAGGGACTCACTGAGCCCCTACAATCGATCATTGGTTGAGGATATGGGGAAGAACTGGACCCCCTCTAAGCAAAAACTGATTGCAGATCTGGACCCTAAGGAGAATATCGTTGTTCACCATGTGCTTTTGCACTGGATGGTGAACAATGGTTTCAAGATCACCAAAATACATAGGGTCCTGCAATTCAGTCAGAAACCCTACTTAAAGACCTTTATCGAAACTTTTGTTGATAAACGCTCTCGGGTAAACAGCAAAGTAGAGAAGGAAATGTGCAAACTCATTCTAAATTCAGCGTTCGGCAAAATGTGTGAAAGTGTACGCAACAGATCTCGTTGCGACGTCGAGACTAACCCTCAAGAATGTGCAAGAATTATTGCCGACCCCAATTTTACAACGTTCACGATCATAGAGGCTGGCATGGTTCTTCTACATAGAAAAAAGAGAAATGTGGTACTGAATAAGAATATAGCAGGAGGTAGTTCAGTACTTGAAATTTCTAAAAAGCTCATGTTGTCGTTTTTTTACAATGTGTGCAAGGTGCAATGGCCAAGGGGGGGGAGGTTCAAGATTACTATGGGGATAAAGATCATCTGCTGTTAAAGGTAAAAACCGAGGATTTATTGGGGGATTTAGAAAATGGGAAACACATCAGCTCGCGGATGGATTTCACCAACTGGAATCCGTCCCTCTACCCCGAGTTGGTGAAACGTCAAGCCCCCAACCAACTAG
>JAQQPU010024563.1:0-11685 GCA_029168905.1 Artemia sp. Kazakhstan ARC1039
GGGTCATTCTTAAAGAATAAACTCCGCCTGTAGATATACAGCCAGTCCCAAGCCTGGATAAAGGAGGAGGGTTGGGCGGTAGACCAGCAGCCTGCCCCCGGAAGAAAAAGCCATGCTATAGAAACGTTCAGCGAGAGCCACATGATACCAAATATGCAACCTGATGATGACCGTGGACCTCCCCGGGACCCCTTGATGACGACTTCAGACCTTCCCCGAAGACGATTCTTAAAGGCAAATTGCCAATTAAAACTTGGTTTCTGGAACGTAAGGACCATGGCTCAGCCCTTGAAGACAGAACAGGTCCTAGAAAAAATGGAAAGTTGTGGTTTAGACATTCTGGCTCTGTCGGAGGTCCGTTGGACTGGTGCAGGAAATCAGAATCTTAAAAAAGGATGCACAATCCTGCACGGTGGCACTGACAAAAAGAAAGAGGCCGTTGCCATGATGCTGTCAAAATCGGCGTCTCGAGCCCTCATGAAATGGACTCCTATAAATGAGAGGATCGTCGTAGCACGTTTCGCAGGTAGCAAGGCAAAACTAACAGTAGTCGCATGCTATGCGCCAACTAATGATGCAGACGAAACCTCAAAAGACGACTTCTACAACACCCTGCAAGCCGTTGCCAAAGATATCCCCAGTCACGATCTTGTCTGTTTTGTTGGTGACTTCAATCCCAAAGTTGGGAGCGACAAGTCATACTGTCCTGAGGTTCTTGGGAGCCAAGGCCTCGGCGACGTAAACGAGAACGGGACACTGTTAGTTGATTTTGTGATAATGAACGACCTTATCATAGGAGGAGCCTTTTTTCAACACAAAATCATGCATAAGTATTCATGGAACTCTCCAGGTGGAAGAACACAACAAGATTGACCATATCTTGAACAACAAAAAGTGGAAATCGAGCCTCCAAGATGTAAGAGCCTATAGAGGAGCCGACGTTGCTACAGACCATGCCTTGATGATTACAAAGCTAGCTCTCAAGTTGAAAGTCACGCAGAAAACCCAAACCAAAGAAAGTCCTGCCTACGACTCAGATAAACTCTCCAACACCAAAGTGCAACACGAGTTAACTATGCAGCTAACAAACAGGTTTGAGAGCATGGCCCTAGACCTGGACAACGCTGTTAGCGTGGAGAAAACCTGGACCGCCCTAAAGGAAACTTATAACCAGGTAGCCAAAGAAACAATTGGGCACAAAAAGAGACCTAAAGACGAGTGGCTATCTGATCAGACGTGGACCCTTATTGAAGAACGTTGAAAACTAAAACATCGTTTGTTAGATAGTGGGGACAATAGTGACACAGTACTGAAAAATCAACTATACCGAGACCTAGACAAGCTAGTGAAAAAGAGTGCAAGAGGGGATAAACGGAATTTTTTAGAAAAAAAAGGCAGCTATGGCGGAAGAAGCAGCCAAACGTGGTGATCCTCGAACCGTATGCAGAATCACTAATGAAATCATCGGGAAACGTCGAAACCTTAATGGACCAGTGAAAGACGTAAATGGGAAGACAGTCACAGCCCCCAACTAAATCTCTGACGTTTGGGCCTTGCACTTCGAGAAAGTTCTCAACAGACCCACCCCCCCCCCCCTGACACAGCGGATATTCCCACAACACCTTTCCTAGAACTTCAAATCAATACCACAGAACCATCGACCGAGGAATTGACACAAGCCACTCGCAAATTAAAAAATGACCGAGCGCCAGGAAGCGATCGGATATGAGCAGAAATGATTAAAACCTCGTTAGGTGCATGCATAACTGTGTGGACTGCACTCTTTTCTTGCATTTGGAAATCAGGGAAAGTTCCCGAAGAATGGAGGAAAAGCACACTGATTAAACTTTTTAAGAAAGGAGACGCATCAAAGTGCGATGACTGGAGGGGCATTAGTCTCCTTTCAATCCCTGGGAAACTTTTCTCGCAGATAATCCTCCGCCGTATTCAACCAGCTCTAGATAAACACTTACGAGATGAACAACATGGCTTCCCTCCATCTCGCTCCTGCTCCGACCTTTTATACGTCTTGCGTATGATGATTGAGGAATGCAACGAATGGAGGCAAAAGTTGTACCTTGTCTTTGTGGATTTCGAAAAAGCCTTCGACTCAATGCATCGAGAGTCACTTTGGAAAATCCTCCGTTATTACGGCATTCCTGAGAAACTTGTATCCCTGATCATTGCTCTGTATGAAAATGCCGAAAGTTGCGTTCGGACCAATGAAGGAAGTACAAGGTATTTCCATATTATGTCCGGTGTTAAACAGGGGTGTGTCCTCTCTCCCCTCCTTTTTGTCCTTGTAATTGATTATGTGCTCCGAGATTACACGGGGTTGGTATTCAGCTCCATGAAAATAAACAACTAGCAGATCTCGATTTCGTCGACGAAATCACCCTGATGGAGGCAAACAAGAAAAGGCTCCAGGACCTTCTCGATGTCATCCGAGAAAAGGCGAGACTTTTAGGATTGAAGATCAACTCGGGCAAGACAAAAATTATGGCAACAAGCGACTCGCCACTGGACATAAGGTGTGGGGATACCGCAGTAGAGCAGGTGGTGGAGTTTAAATTCCTTGGAAATACAGTTGAACGAACGAGATCTAGTGAAAAAGAGGTGCAGTCGAGGATTGGACAAGCCAGTGGAGCTTTTAATCGACTAAAGCCAGTTTGGCGATCAAAAAGTACTCAACCAAACTGAAACTAAGGCTTTTCAACAGCAACGTCCTCTCGGTCCTCCTGTACAGTAGCGAGTGCTGGAAACTTAACCAACAACAGGAAAAGAGGATTCTTGCATTCGAGAACAACTGTCTTCGAAGAATACTAAACATCGATTGGAGAGCACATGTAACAAACCAGTCAGTTCGATCTATGTCGTGCCAGCCCCTGGTAACAGATGTCATCTCCCAACGATGATGGCGTTACTTGGGGCATATTATCCGTATGACGGAGGATAGACCTCCTAAAACTGTACTGGAACGGCAGCCGCAGGGATCCCGTAGAAGAGGACGACCGAAAAATACACTTCGTCGCACCTACCACCGGGACCTCAGACACATCAATACGACGGTCCAGCCCCAGTGAGAAGATATATGGGCAGCAGCACATATGAGGGAAGATTAGCGGATCTTCCTGGATGCCCTGGGTGCCTCTGATGCCACAGGAGGAACTAAGGTTTAAGGTAAGGTAAGGCTGTGTCGAATCTTGTGATGACATTCTTTCTTGTTATATTCTTTCGTGTTCTTTCATATTGTAAAGTAACAATTTTATTGGTTCATTTTTTTAATATATTCCTAAGTCTATATCCCGGACTATATGTCTTATTTTTTTTTGTCACACAATTTTTTTGTAATTTGTGAGCTATATTTCAACCACTTCCGAATGTTCAGTTACTTCCTACTTTTATCAGTATAGCACAACGGTAAGAACACTTCCCGAGGCTGTGTTAACTTAAATTATAATCTTGGATGAGACATTAAATTTTTTTTAATTGGTAAATTAAAATATTGAAAACATTTTTTTTTCCGGAATCTATAAATATTAGTGAAAATTCGGGGCGAAAAGTCGATTCGTTTTTGCATGATTTGATCTTTTTTATTTGTTTTCTCAACTCATCGACTTTTTCCGTTTGTCCATTTAAAACCTAGATAAATTTGGTGTTCATGTTATGTAAAACCCAATACTTTTTGTGCCCCTCGTGTTCGATTATATTCATATATTCTTGAGAAAAAATAATTCTCTACTTTTTAGTTCATTTTGAAAATGAGTTTAGTTTTTTTTTATATTGTTTGACCTCCTCCCCTCAAAATTCTTTGTACGTGCCTAGACTTGTGAGACCCATCAAAACAGCTTTAGGATAATATTCTTGGGGTTGAATTGTGTGAACTCTTCTATTATTTCTTGCTTTCTGTTGGTTGGGAGTTACGATTCAAATTACAAAGTGAAAAAGGTGTATTATGTAAAATAACTGCTGTTTCGTATAAGAAGTGATGACGATTAAAATATTTTTGTTCGATAAAATAAAACAAAACAAAAACTCTGTCACTCAGAATTGCTCAAATCTTCATGTTGGAGCGATGCAAATTTGAATCTTGAGGAGGTGAGACTGAGACCGAGCCAATCTAAAGAATCCGACAAGGACTGGGCTGCTTTTATTAGCGCTCGGAACGAGTCCGTTAAAGCTGTACGTCAAGCAAGAGCCGATTACAAGCATAAGTTTGTAGACAAACTGAAAAGTGCCCTGCAAAGCGGTGTTGGAGGGTCGTCAAAGAAGCCCTAACGTCATCTAAATCAACATCAATTCCCTCGCTTCATGTTGAAGGGACGATGATCCAGTCAGGCCAGGAAAAGGCAGATGTTCTTGCACAAGCGTTTTCAAAGGTCTCCCAACTTGATGATGACAGAGTCTCCCCTCCCCCCTTTCCGCCACGAACAGATGCAAAAATCACCAGCCTTAACATAACTACTAGGAAGGTGCTCGGAACGTTAGTCCAGCTGGATGTCACCAAAGTTTCAGGACCTGACAAGATTCCCAATCTCATCCTTAAAGCCTGGAAAAATGCTCATGTGGTCCCTGTTCAGAAGAAAGAGTCTGACCTTACTAATGTAGGATTATATCGTCCAATAAGTTTGCTGTCCAGCGTAGGCAAAGTTTATGAAAGCGTCATTAATAAGACCCTTTACCAATAACTTGAGTCACATCTGTTGTTGGCAGACACGCAATACGGTTTTTGAAGAAAACGGTCTACGTTAGACTGTTTGATTGCACAGTATCAAGAGTGGTTTGAGCTCCTTTCATAGGGACACGATATTTGCCTTCTCTCCTTTGAAATTGCAAAAGTCTTTGATCGTATATGGCACAAGGGACTTCTTTGAAAACTGAAAGCCTATAGAATATTTGACGTGCTTGCTGAATTTCTTCGTCAACGATCGTTGCAAGTTGTCCTCGATGGCTTCATATCAAAAGAACACCCAGTTTTATCAGGAGTACCACAAGGAAGTATTCTTGGGCCAACTCTTTTCTTGGTATTTATAAACGACCTAAGGAACAACCTTGTGAAAAAACCTCACCACTTTGCGGATGACACAACAACAAAAACATCAATCGCAAAAGACGAAGATCCCAGTGAACCCCACAAGGAGCTTCAGGCTGACCCCCAGGCTGACCTGGGGAAAATTGAGACGTGGGCAGATATATGGATTGTAAGTTGTAACACATCGAAAACGAAAGAGCTCCTAATTTCTAAGGCACGTAATATGAGGGTTCATCCTGATTTCGTATTCAAAGGAGAAGTAATAAAGCGAGTTGATACACTGCGGCTACTTGGAGTTAATTTCTCTTCGGATCTCTCATGGACTGAGCATCTCAGTAAGATTAGATCCTCTTGCAACAAGAAATTAGGAGTTATCCTAAGATGCAAAAGTCTTCTCCCTGATGATTTTATTCTGCCACTTGTCAATTCGTGTATCAGACCTGTCATGGAATATGCATGTCCTCTGTTCGCTGGTGCACCAAAAAGCCACATCGCTCTACTCCAACATATTCAAAATAGAGCAGTGCGTCCAGCAACCTCTGGCAGCACGAAAGCTAAAACCCCACAGCTGATCCAGGAACGTTTCGATGTGGCGTCCATGTCGGTTTTCTATAAGTACTTGTATAACCCTCCTTCGGAGGAGCTATCGAAGCTCGTTCCTGATAAAGCAAAGCCCTTGCAATTAACTCGCCGAAGTGCAGCTCGTCAGGACTGCCCTGAGCAGGGTACTCCCCGCCAGGAATATCTGAAAACGAGTTTCGCCCGGTGATCGGTTGCCTCATGGAATAGATTGCCGGCAGAGGTAATCCCGAAAAATTCTTCCCTTGACGCGTTCAAGAGAAGGTATAACAAATACCTCAGTGTTAGAAAATGAGGTAACTACCAGGACTAGCGGAAAATCATCATTTGTGATGGAGCCGTGAAGCCTGTAATAAAAAAAGGAGTTTCATTTTCATTTATGAAAGAGAGTGAGTTTCATTTATGAAAGTAAAGAGGCACTTGAAAAAAAAACGGACAAGTCGAATGATTGGGCTTATATAGGACACTTATAAAAGAATATGTAACTCTTAAGGTTTATGTTCCCTCCGAACCAAGCGATTGGTAGTAGCACCGAAAGGGTAAGATACTTGTATCATTGGTTCCATTAGTTTCAAATCTATCGATTCATCCAACCAAAATTCTGATGTTACTCAACATTTTCTTGGAGATGGACCTGAACTTGCTTCAAAAATTGGGATTTGGGTCAAGTTACTTTTATGATTGTTTTTTTTTTGGGGGGGGGGGAATTGGAAATAGAATAATTTATAGGGACATTGGGAGGCATTATAAGTTAGTCTGGGGGCCACTAAAGCGTATCTCGTTTATTTCTGAGTTGAGGTGGTCAGAAAAACAGTCAGTCTGACAATAGTTTCCGACTATATCGACTACGCTGAATCCGAATATGGGTGGTGTCCAATTTGGTGATCACGACTTGACCTTGTAAAAGCCAAAAAAAAAACACCCTGTTTAGGCCTATAAAACATGTACAGACTGTTTTTTTTTTTCTAAGGTTGTACCACTCCGATTTAGTGGCGCGACATCTCATTTTGGTCCTAATATGGTCTTCTCATAAAATATGTTAAATTTTGTCCAATATCTTGTATAGCCCAGGCTAATATATATAGGCTAATATTTATTAATTTTCCCCGAAAATCTCAAAATTCAAAGGTTCATTTTCAACTAAACCACGCATCTCGGACCTTTTTATAATTTTTGTTTCCACTGTTGGGTGAAGCCGTCTAGAATTTTTTGAAAAAGTATAGGCCAAAAATATATGAAAAAATACAATTTTTCCAAAATGATGATGTGACACATCTTTTATGCTAGAATTTAACCACCAAATTCGAATATGAACTTTACTTTTCAACCAAATATCAACTTCTTTTTTTTTTTTTTGGTATTAATTCAAATTGCATTTACAATGCTGAATGATTTTCAGTTTATCTGCTGATAAGAATGGGACAGTGACAGTCTCCCTACAAATCCTAAGCCAAGAACCTGGCCTGGTCATCTTCAAAGATTACCCTCTATTAAGCCAACCTTTCAATATAGTTGTGAAAGATTAAGTGATTGTGAGTGTTTGAAAACATTGTTTATGTCACGTGTGCAGTGGGCAACAGCCCGGAAACACCATCAAAAACAACAGCAACAACAATTTTATGAACTCTGTTGCTGATTAAACCTGCGGTTGGTAGTGTGATTGAGAAGCTGTACTGTTAGTGGTTAGAGCTAAGAATAGGAACTGAACGATGCCTAATGCCTGCCTTATGTAACTATGTAATGTCATGGACAGGTAGGCCAAATAACTTTCAGATTGCTGGAAATGAGTAAACAGAAACTGAGTATTATAATCTTGTGCTGATTCTTCTCCAGTTCCTAATGGCAGAGCGTGGGGGAGACTGGGAAGGTCATATTATGGGTGTAACCCTCATGTTGCCGTATTTGACAGCGCAGGGCATTATAAGTACACTGTATTATAATCCAGTATTTGAGTGACATGAAAACCTTGCCACCTAGCTTGCATGATATCTTTGTCAAAGGACAATTCAACGTGAAGCGGAAAAATTGCAAGAATTGTGTTTCCCCAGATCATGCACTGGAATCTACACTGAATCTTGAATCAAAACAAAAGTGAGGAATAAAGGGAATCACACTGAACTCAATGGCAGTTGTCAAGTGGACTATCACCATACCATTCTGTGCTGAGGCTTCCTCTGCCCTTTATCGACTTGCTGGAATTGAGAGCATGAGTGATAGAACCTTTGAGAAGCGCCGAGAAAATCTTGTCAGTAATGCGGTCTCTGTTGCCGAAGACCATATTGATCCCTTTACATGTCATGAGGAATCATTGGTGAATATCATTTCAAATCAAGTCGCTGATGAAGCAGTGGCAAAGAGCCTCCTGAGTGCACGTGCTAGTTGTTTAAAAGCATTGGAAGCATACTTCGATGGAAAACCCAACTCCTTTTCCAAGGTTAAAGTAAAGACATTGGATTGCGAAATAAAACAGGGCAAAAGTTCAACAACCAAGACCGGTAGCAGCGTTTATGCTGAATTGGAAGCTGTTAAAAGGATTTTGGCTACTGTTGGCACTAGTCAAGGATCTACGCTTGAGATGCTAAGTAAGATCATGCCAAACGAACGTTTTCCCTATGCCCCAGCAATATTTGAAGCAGTAGCTAGTGAACGTGTTAACTTCGATCGGGTACGAAGTCAAGTTTTCTCGAGTTCATTCGTACCTCTGCAAGTTTAGAAAGTTGGCCTAACGAAGTACCGATTAACACTGTCACGGGAACTGGTGTGGTGGTAGATTTCATGCCGTTAATCCAGTGGCAAGTGCCAGATAAAACCGAAACCGTTGAGGCATTTTCGAAACAAAGCCTTGCAAGGCTCTTAAATCGACTCCCAAAATTTACAACCGAGCTGCATATTGTAGCTGATCGGTATGACGGAGTGTTTGGCCTTGTAAACATGTCCGGGAATCCTATTGTTCTGAAAGACAGTAGTGGATGTCATGAGCGGAGAGGAAATACAGTGACGAAGAGTTTTATCGTTACGAAGAGCATGGTGCTAGAAAACTGGGATATTTTGCTTATGCAGTCAGAGAGTAAGGCAAGACTTATCGAATGTATTTTTAAATTGTGGAGCCATATCTGTCTTTCTGAATTAAGATTTACCATTTACCTCTCTGGCGGATTCAGTGACAGAATGAAGGTGCTAAAACTAGTCCCATCCAAAATGACTTTAGATCCGAACCCGGACTACGAAGCTAACTTGTGCAGCACACATGAAGAAGCAGACACGCGTGTTGCTCTCCACGTTGCCGGATGCTACAGAAATGGATGTTCCCAAGTAATTTTTGAAGCGAATGACACAGACATTGCTGTCATTTTATTACAGAACTGTCGTGAAATATTCCTGTGCAGGTGTGACCCAGGCTATGAACCCGAGCTCTACGTTCAGTTCCGTGACAAAGTCTTTCCGATCGATAAAATTGTGAATAGAACATCGTGGGCTGTTGTAGAGTCAATAGGGCTGCTACACTGCATTAGTGGATGTGATACGGTCATAATCTTTCTTCTTGAAAAGTCCGAATTTGATTCTCTCAATGACCTCCGAATTCATTTATTTCCCAGAAAAAAAAAAAACTTGAACGGCTTACCCGAACAGATGGTTCTTTTGTATATCACGTCAAGAGAGTTATACTTCAGTGGAGTGATTCCTAAGCCCTATGTCTTCAACCCACTTGAGTTTGGCTGAACCCATCACGACATTTTAGGAGTCTGTCCAGTGACTTCAGCGCTAACCCCATGGCCTCCATCTGTCAACAAGGCTTCAACCTTTTTGTTACTTTAAAACTGTGTGCGGTAAAAAGTGCCCTTGTTTAGGGCTAAAGCCATACGACATTCTTTGCGCATGTGGTGGGCGATGTGGTGCCGACAGCGACGATTCGGAGGAATAGCGGGATTTTTTTTCGTATGTTTGGGGAAAACCGTTGGGATGTGCAGGAATTGCATTTTGACAGACTTTACCTGTACCTTTCCTAATTTAATTTCAACACAAGTATTGTTATATAGATGTACAGTACTTAAAATAATAAACACTCTTTAATCATGTTACCGGTTTAAGCTTTCAGCATCTGTCGAGCATGGTTTTTCCGTGTCCGTTTACTACCTTGCATAGCTTCGTAGGTTCATTATAATCTGGATTTACAACTATCAATCAGAGCTTCAGCAAATTAATCAGAGCTTATAGCAAATTAAATATATTATAGCAACTAAAGTTGAAACACGATGACCAAGTCAACACTACCGTTGGACTCGGCATCAGAATTTGGCATAAAAAAATATCCTGCAATACCATTTATCAAAAAAAAAATTTAGGCCTACAAATAAGTAATTAGCCTATAACAAACGAAGTTAAGATTGGGTTGAAAAGTAAAGTTCATATTCGGATTTGGCATTTAATTCTAGCATAAAAGATGTATCGCGTCATCATTTTGAAAAAAGTGTATTTTTGCATTAATTTTTTGGTCTAAACTTTTTCAAAAAATTCTAGACGGCTACACCGAACAGTTTAAGCTTTGAACTTTACGGCAATGTAAAGCTAAATACGAAAGGTAAATTTTGGAAAAGAAGGAAAAACAAAAAATTATTAGAAAGGTCCAAGATACGTGGTTTAGTTGAAAATGAGCCTTTAAATTTTGATATTTTCGGGAAAAATTAATAAATATTAGCCTATAGCTCCTGGGCTATACAATATATCGGAAAAAATTTAGCATATTCTATGAGAAGACCATACTAGAACCAAAATGAGATGTCGAACCACTAAATCGGAGTGGTATAACCTTAGAAAAAAATAAACAGTCCGTACACGTTTTATAGGCCTAAAAAGGGTGTATTTTACTTTTACAAGGCCAAGCCGTGATCTCCAGCTTTGCCACCCCCCATATTCGGATTCAGCGTGGTCGATATAGTCAGGAACTATTTTTAAACTGACTGTGTCTTTCTGATCACCTAGTTGACACATTATAGCGGTCTGGTCCCCGGACTAAGTGAATTTCCATGTGTTTTAGTTAGTTCCTCTCTTGTCTTGCTTCGATCAAGTTCATATCTTGTGTTTGATACAAACTATTGTATACAGACTTTGTATAATAAATCCATGGTTTATAGTAAAGAGACACTTTTACATCCTCCCATAAGAACCCTTAACTTTAAATAGCTCTGCTACGCTTACCAATGTATTTACCAAATGCCTACTAAAGTAAACCCTGACATCAGTAAAAGGTTACAGGTAAAACAGTTAGGCCCAGTGCCTACGGTGCAACTGTTTTGAGACTAGGATTGCTAACTGATTGCGCACGCAACTGTTTTGTGACCATCGCCTTGAGGTAGAGTGTGGGCCCGCCTACGAGGCAATCCAGATGAGACTGGTTTCCAATCAGTCTAAAACCAGTTTCGTATGAACCTCCAGCCGTGGTAACAGTTGCGTTGCAGAGTGTTGTCCCACACATTTTCGGGAGCTACCGTGTTGATATTGTCCAACTATTTCGGCTCTCAAGATGTCAGACCAAGAATTAAACGTAAAATTCGTAGGGGAAGTGGAGAAGCATGAACAGCTGTATAACTATAAACTTCCAGCGTACTCAAGGAAAGACGTAACAGAGAAAGTTTGGCAAATGGTGGCAGCTGAAGTAAACTTGTCAGGTAAGAACGAATATAATACATTTTATAGACTGTACAATTGTTTTTTTTTATGAAAATATGAAGTTTTACAAACTTGCTTATTCGACAGTTAAAAAAAGAAGAAGAAAAGGGCTGTTTCCGTGAAAAATTCCAAACAGTGCAACGGACCAGTCAAAGTGTGTCATTTTTATTAGGATTTTGTCATTTGGTAAATAATGCGCTTTTTAAACTTGATAGAAACCAGATATGTAGCTTCATAGATCTAGGTCTCCTCAATACCTCACAATTTATGATTAAACCCCCTAGGATACGGCCAAAGGACAAGGTAGTAGAGATGACCCTAAAGGTCCGATTGCTCATCCCTGCTGCCACCTACAACTTTTTTTTTTACATAATTTATGTCTGTTTGTTGTCAGTCAGAATGAAAAA
>JAQQPU010024566.1:0-12564 GCA_029168905.1 Artemia sp. Kazakhstan ARC1039
TTGTAACTTTTGATCGGTAAGACTAAACTTAATGGAACTTATATATTTGAAATCAGCATAAGAATTCAATTTTTTTGATATATTTACTGCTATCAAAATTCCGTTTTTAGAGTTTCAGGTACTATTGAGCCGGTTTGCTCCTTACTTACAGTTCGTTACCACGAACTGGTTGACAATTTATACTTTGAGCGCCGTGTTTTTATAACAGAAAATGAAACCACAAGGTTAATCAAGGTTTAAGAAGAAGCTGCCCCAAACAATAGTTGAGCTGCCCCCATCCCCCTCTCCTTCTCAAACCTTAGAAAGCAAACGAAAAATTGATGCTTCATAAATAGAAAATACACAAATAAATAGATAATTGATGCCTCTGTAAAAGTTTTAAAATGAACATCGGTAATTTTTGAAGCAACCTGTTAAGTTTGTTGAAATAATATTTTGAATTCAATAAATGGATTAATTGCTGGTTTTCTATACATTTGAAACAAAGACCGTATGAATAGTTTTAGACTAACGAAACTAGATCGATAGTTCAAAATATTATGATACTGAATCCTGGAAGTCTCAGGAATTTCTGTTTCTTCTATGTCATAATGATAAAGACAAACTGCTTGAAACTCGTTTTCAGTAAAGCAAATGCGACACTCAAATCTTAAGATGGTTTACGGGCGCGGTAGTCCTTTTCTTCGTTGTTGTAATTTTTCTTCGTTTTAAGTTTGACTTTATTGTTCTTGTAATATCTGTCAGTTTTAAGGGTACTTGTATGATATACCCCCAACCACTCAAGTTGTTCATTCATTGACGAATTGCACAACCGGTTTTTTCGTTAGTTTCTTTCAGCTTAGCGTGAGAGAAGACAAAGAGATGTGACAGAATAGATAGAAAATATATATGTTGAGCTATGTATTTCCACACTAGGGGGAGGGGTAAAGGATGTGGACAGTGTGAAGTTAGAAAAGACAGTTCTTACTTCATGATATGCAGAATAATTTTACCTAACTTATTGGAATGCAGACTAGCTATACTTTATTCCCACCCCCCTCCTAATGCGCAAATATATAGCCCAAGTTTTTTCTAAAGTATCATATTTTTATCATAGTTTGGTATATCAAACAGCTCGTGGTAACGAACTGTAAGTAAGGAGCGACCCGGCTCAATGGTAACCGAAACTGTAGAAAACGGAATTTTGATATCAATAGATACATCAAAAGAATCAGATTTTAATGCTGATTTCAAATATATAAGTTTCATCAAGTTGAATCCTACCTATCAAAAGTTACGCGCCTGAGAAAATTTGGCTGATTTTCGAAAAAAGGGGGAAAGACCCCTTAAAAGTTATAGAACCTAAATGAAAATCACACCATCATATTCAGCGTATCAGAGAACCCTACTGCGGAGGTTTCAAGCTCCTATCTACAAAATGTGGCATTTTGTGTGAGAGGATCTTTCCATGAAGGAAGTTTTAATGGGAAGGGACATTGCTATGAAGGGGGCGCCGGATTTCCCAGCATTATTTAAAAACAGATCAAAAATTATATATAAAAAAACAAGTTTTTTCACTGAAAGTAAGGAGCAACATCAAAACTTAAAACGACAGAAATAGTACGTATATGATTGGGTTCACCCACTAGTCAATACTTAGCTCTTTAAGCCAAAGATTATTTAGTACTTTCATAAGAGCTATTTATTCTAATTAACGGCATTTGTGATTAAGAGGTCATTTTTAAAGAATTGGAACAAAATTCGAACTTTAGCTTAAAGAGCAAGCTATTGACTAGGGGGCAAACTCTCTAATATACGTATTAAAAATATATGAATATAGAAGTTCGCTACGTAAGTTACGTATATTTATTAGTAATAAAAACGTTCGTAAATAAAATTAAACAGGTTTCGAGAAAGCCATTTAACCAAATAAAATTAAAATTTTTTATATTCAAATTCTGTTTTAATTATTCATGTACGGCGAGCCAAAATCAAAACCTGCATTAATTCAGAAACGTTCAAAAATTAAATAAAAAAAAATAAGTTTTTTTTAACTGAAAGTAAGGAATGACGTTAAAACTTAAAACGAACAGAAATTATTCTGTATATGAAAGGGGCTGTCCCCTCCTCAACGCCTCGCTCTTTACGCTGAAGTTTGACTTTCTCACAACTCTATTTTTTTACACAATGAAAAACTTTAGCGTAAAGAGCGAGGCGTTGAGGAGGGGACAGCCCCTCTCATATACGGAATAATTTCTGTTCGTTTTAAGTTTTAATGTCGTTCTTTACTTTCAGTTAAAAAAAACTTGTTTTTTTTTATTTAATTTCATTAGGATTGAGCATCAGAGAAACATATTAGAAGAATATTAGGTAGGGAATATATCATAGAAGAACCGTTTTAGGTTTCATATAGGTTTCATATTTTAGGTTTCATATTTAGGTTGCATAGTAGTATCTGTTATCTTTACGGTCGATATCAACATCCATTTGTATTTTGTTTGTTTTTGGTCTAATTAATTCATTCATTGTACTTTATGTTTGTTTCAAGTTTGAATTGTTATATTACTTTACTTAAACTCTTTTTTTCTTTGAGAGATAAGTTTTTATAATTTTTGTTCACTTTTTAACTGACATTGTTTTATTAATGGTTATATTTATAGGAATTTGTAGTCTCCTCAGTTTTTTTGCTTAAAAAAGCAAGATCTTTAATTAGAATTAAAGTGTTGATTAAATTTGGATATTCAGTCAAAATGTTCGATAAACCGTCAGTTCGAACAATATTCCTTTTAGTAATATTTTACTATATAACTGGATGGATGGGCAGAGGGATTTTTAAATACAGGCTAAGGTAATTCATAAGAAAAAAAGTCCTATTTTGCTATCTTGAAAAATAAAAATGAGAATCGCTGATTTCAAATATATGTTTCATCAAGTTTAGTCTTACCCATCAAAAGTTACAAGCCTGAAAAAATTTACCTGATTTTTGAAAAAAGGGCTAAACACCCCCTAAAGGTCATAGAACTTTTAATGAAAATCCCAGCATCACATTCAGCGTATCAGAGAATCCTACTATAGAAGTTTCAAGCTATCTGCAAAAATGTGGAATTTTGTATTTTTGTGCCAGAAGAAATATCACGGATGCGTGTTTATTTGTTTTTTTTCCAGGGATGATTGTATCGACCCAGTGGTCCTAGAATATCGCAGAAGGGCTCATTCAAACGGAAATTAAAAGTTTTAGTGCCCTTTTTAAGTGACCAAAAAAAATGGAGGACAACTAGGCCCGCTCCCATGCTCATTTTTTTCCAATGTCACCCGATCAAAATTTTGAGCTAGCCAATTTGTTCAGAATGGTCGAAAAATACAATAACTATGTCTTTAGGGATGACTTTATCCCCCAACGTCCCCGGGGGAAGGCCTGCAAGTTATGAACTTTGCCCAATGTTTACATATAGTATTGGTCATTGGGTAGTATGCGGAAGTTTTCAGAGGATTTTTGCTGGTAGTTGAGGGGGGGGGGGGGGGTCGGGGGTCACTTGGGAGGATTTTTCCCTAGAAGGAAGTTTTCATGGGGAAAGGTACGTTGCTATGAAAGGGGCGCCGGATTTCCCAGCATTATTTAAAAAAACGATCAGAAATTAAATATAAAAAAAACAATTTTTTTTAAACGAACAGAAAACGAACAGAAATTGTTACGTATATGATTGGGTTCACCCCCTAGTCATTGCCTCGCTCTTTATGATAATTTTTTTTGTACTTTCATTAGAGCTATTTATTCTAATTAACGGTCTTTGTGATTAAGGGGTCGTTCTTAACGAATTGGAACAAAATTTGAACTTTAGCGTAAAGAGCGAGGTATTGACTAGGGGGCCGACCTCCTCATATACGTAATAAAAATATACGAATATAGAAGTTCGTTACGTAAGTGAATTAGTAAGTTACGTCAGATCAAAATTTCGAGAAAGCCATTTAGCCCAAAAAAAGGTAAAAATAATATGCAAATTTCGTTTTAATTAGTCAGGTACGGTGAGCCAAAATCAAAGTTGCATTAATTCAAAAACGTTCAGAAGCTAAATGAAAAAGGTTTTTTTAACTGAAAGTAAAGAGCGACATTAAAACTTAAAACGAACAGAAAATATTCCGTATATGAAAGGGGCTGTTCCCTCCTCAGCGCCTCGCTCTTTACGCTGAAGTTTGACTTTGTCTCACTACTTTATTTTTCAAAACAGTAAGAAACTTTAGCGCAAGAGCGAGGCGTTGAGGAAGGGACAGCCCCTTTCATATATGGAATAATTTCTGTCCGTTTTGTTTTAATGTCACTCCTTACTTTCAGTTTTAATCCTAGTTAAAGATAATCCTAGTTTAAGATAGGAACAGGACCACAATTAGTAATAAGGAAAAGTTAAAGAGAGATGGACAGAACAATTTGAGAATGTGCTAAACTAGGATAGAGTTGCAGGAGAAGATATAGAGGAACATGAAAGATTTTGTGATACCTTGGATGTGAAAAAAAAATTGTTTTGTGAGAAAGAATTAGCGACAATACTTAAAGGATTATAACATAGTATGGCCCCGGGTACTGATAGTGTGCAATAGTGGCAAATGAGCTTCTTAAATATGTTGGCTCTGAGGTTAGATAATAAGTCACTGAAGATTATGAATATGATTTTTGAAAAAGGGGAAGCACCTAGTGAGTTTTGGAAAACCCTAATTAAACAATTGTATAAGAAAGGTGACAAGAGTGAGTGTGGTAATTATCGAGGTATTAGCCTGGTCTTTGTAGGTAGCAAATTACTAAGTAATATGATACCTTTTATACAGAAAGATTCTGTAGACAAAGTTATAAGAGAAGAACAGTAAGGTTTTAGAAAGGGTAGAGGATGTGCCAACCGAATTTTCACTCTTAGGTTAATAATTGAGAAGTACCTGAGTTATAAAAAAAACCTTAGTCCTCAGTTTTGTAGATCATGAGCAGGCGTTTGATTTTGTAGATAGAAGAGCTTTAGTGAAGGTCTTATCCTTGTATGGTATACCAGACAAATGTACTAAAGTGATTAGTGCTATGTACGAGAATAACAATGCTTCGGTTAAGGTTGGAAACGAGGTTAGCAGCTGGTTTCATATTAATCAGGATTTAAGCAGGGTTGTTTTCTATACCCCTTTATATGGATAATTTTGATGGACTTTGTCTTAAGGAACACAAGAAAGGCAATGAGAGAACGTGGAACCAAATAGAGAGGAAATATTTCCTGGACTTAGATTATGCTTATGATTTAAGCATCCTAGGTGAAAGTGTGAGCAAAATGTTTGAACGTTTAAAGGTTTTGCGAGTTCAAAGGGGCTAGAATAGGTTTGAAAATTAACGATAAGAAGACTAAGTCACTACGGCTAGGAATAGGTGAAGACGAAAAGTTGATACTGGGTACGAAAAGATTGATCAGGTGGACAGCTTCAATTACCTTGGTAATATTATTAGTAAAGACGGTGGGAGCACTGGAGATGTTAAAAGCAGAATAGTCAAGGTTCAGGGTGTTTTTTTTTACAGTTGAAAAAAGTTTGGAAGAATAGAAAGATAAGTCTGCAAACCATGATTAGAATATTAGAAACTAAAGTGATGACAGTGGTCAAAAATAGTTCTGAAGCATGGGCACTCCTAAAAACGGATGAAGATTTGCTAGATGTTTTCTAGAGGTCGCTCTGGGTACCCGGCTGACTGACCGTATTTCAAATAGTAGGCTGGACGAAAAGTGTGATTCAATCCCACTTTCTAGGGCTATAGTGAAAGAAAGATTGAGGTGGCTAGAGCACGGTCTGTGGATGAAGGATGACAGATTGCTGAAGATTGTCCTTTTCGACCAACCGTCTAGGGTTAAACAGACAACAGGTTGTCCGTGGTTGGGTGAGCGGATGTCCTAGAGAAAGATTTATGGGAAATGAGAACTTCCTGGGAGGATGTAAAGCGGGAGGCTATGAATAGATTGGGATAGAGTGGGAGCGTGTGTAGCTGTGTTGGTCTCAGGCGGCTTGGTGCCGCGGTGAGTTGTTAGTAGTAGTAGTAGTAGTAGTAGTAGCAATAATAGAGGTTATTTCGGTCCTTTCTACATTCCTTCAAATTTTCAATCGGATCGGTGAGAAAAAAAATAGAATTTCTTGAGCTAAAAATAGATACAACCAAATTTGCCTTCCATATTTCGTTGTCGTCAGTAAGGCCCCGGTCCTTTGGTTCAGTCTGCTTACCCTGAAAGTTTCATATCTTTCGGAAAAGAACCTTTAGCCCATTTTGGGGTGTCAAAGATGATACAACCCAACACTTTTTTTTTATTTAAATCATCTTGTAATCGTTTTGTCTAGTGTGCCTGCCCAAAAAGTTGTAAGTTGATCGGAGACAAGGCGAAATTTGACCGATTTCAGATTTCACAATTCAATACGACAAAGTGTTTTCAATAATCTCTGTCTTTCTTGAGGCCCCATTTTCCCTGTCTCAATTTGATGTCATTTTCGGCCGTTCAGAGAAAAGAAAATTTGTTGGCACAGTTTTAAGTGTCACATGTGTACATAGCCAACTTCAAAATTTTTTATCGTCATTGAGGAGTTACCAAGTCCTATCTACCCTCCCTATAGGTTTCAAGCCTAACAGAGAACCAGCAAATGTAAGGACGATTTTTATCGTCACAAATCGATAGCTCCAAAAATATTTCCAAATTTTTTCCTCGTGAATTTTTTGTTTGAGCACTTAAGGTTTTGGACTGTGAGATAGGATTAAGTTAAAATTGGTATCGTTAATGAATCCAAGCTATGAATTCGCTGCTTGAACTGATGTTAGTTTTGAAATTACGGAGAATTTTCTAGATATCCTTTCCAACAAAGCAAATTTAGTGCATATTTAGAGAACAAATGCCATTTGACCATATATACGATATACTAATTCGAGAAAAATACTATAGGAAAGACAAAGAAAAACACTCTGCCTATTTTCTGACGACACAAATTGATACAACCTGATTTTTCTTATATGTTTGTCTTCTTTATTGTTTTCTTGTCTTTGTCTACAAGTAACTTCAAAGCCAATTCTGAAGTTTTCCAAACTTGCGTTCAGAAAAAGAGATTTTTGACCGTCTTGGGACCTAATTGGCCCACCCAGGTTTTCTTTCCATGAGGTTCCCATTGGTCCGGGGACTTAAGATTCTAATTTTCAACAAGAAAACAAATATTTCGCAAAACAAATATTTCGGCCAATTTATGAGCACCCTAACACCCTTCCCCCTTCCCAACAAAATATACGGTCTGCTTAGACAAGCAACGATCTTTAAAAGTTTTTGGCTCTTTTAGAGGCCCTGCTTAAGAGGGGTATTGTCTCCCCAGAAAGTAGTTTTCTTGTATATATCATACAGGCTAAATTGGCCCATGCACTCACAAGTTTAAATTTTAGTCTGTTTAGAAAAAGAGATAGTTAGCCTTTTATAGATTGTGGATCCCTTCATCCAAGGTCTCTCGGATATAAGTGATGATCCAGCCCAAGAGAACATTTTCTGACCCCCAGTTTTGAAAGCCCATAACCCCACCTAAATTCTTTCTATGTGAGAGGGTTTCCTTAGCCCAAGAACTCACGGTTGTAAATTTCAAACCAATCAGGGACAAAAAGTTTTTTGCCATTTCAAGGTCCCCTAACACAATTCTCCCTTAAAAAAAAAAAAAAAAAAAAACTGTTTGGTCCCCACGAGCTAATCGGAAAAATGTTTTTGGGCGGATTTCGGCCCCCATATTCAGGAAACCTGTGAAAACAAAAAACGTCAAAAAAGCTATTTGTGAACAATCAATAATTTTTATTATTTACTGAAATTCCCCAGGACCTTTGGGGAGCATGTTAACTATGGAGGCATATTTTTTAAATAACCTGGAATAATAATTAAATACAGGATATACTTTATGGAGTAAAAAACGGATACATAGAAAGGACCTTTCAAATTGAGCTTTTCGATTATTTTTCACAAAATGGTTATCTCAAAATTTTTATTGAATATCTGGGGGGGGGGCTAAAGGAACCAGGTAGCAATTGAGGCATGGGAGGGTGCTTGATTACCCTCTGAGCACTTTTAATCTTTACCAAAGACACTATAACTTTCAATTTCCAATCAAATAAGCCCCCTGCCAATTCTCTACGACCACCCCTTCCAAGCGAAGAAGTGAGGAGGGAAGGAAACAATAATTTATTGACAGCTTATGGCTCTTTGATAAGCCAACGCTAAACTGTTGCCTCCGATATGTGTTCCTTTTGTTGCGAATCACAATTCTAATTTGCAGGTGTCCTACAGTCCGTGAAGACATGTGTATTTTTCATGAAATATTCAATGCTGCTTGGAAGATTGAGGACATTGGATGGACCAGGTTTTAATATAGACTCTTGACATTCGAAGAGTATGAACTGTGAAGATCAGGAGATGGTACTTGATCTCTGAGAAACATCCCACCACCGAAGTGGGTGACTAGTCATTTGAGCCAAAGGGTAGAGAAGACTACTCCACAAAGGGTCAGAAATTAACAGAAAAATTTTGCTTCCACGTGAAAAGACCCAATAAAATTCAGGAGTAGAAAAAAGATGAATAATAAAGAATTCACTGGTTTAGTGCTCTTGCGAGATATGTCTATTTGGTTCTAATCACTGTATAAAGATAATTAACAGTAAGTTCACCACAGACGATTTCTGGCTCTTCAATCTTGGTGCGTGCAAAAAGCTCCTCCCATATATTCTTTCATTAGCGGGTTACTAATTTTAGCATGTGTCAGCGGTCCAATTACCCTGGAACACGTATTTTGACAAAAACTTTCTCAAAATGCCCTTGAAACCAACTCGAGACTTCGAAACCTACTTGTAATTCCTAAAAACATCAAATAATAACATTGCACTTCTAATTACCGATTTTCATATATGTTTTGAAATATATTAATTTAAAATCAGTTTCTTTAAAATTAGTGTTCCAACGTTGAAGCCAAGTTTCGCGTTCAAGAGAAATCTGACTTGTCTACCCGTGAAAAGATCTAATGTCGCTAATGTTTTTACGTTCTCCGGAGCACTCGTACCTCGGTCCGGGTTTTTATAATGGGTGAGATAGGGAACGATCATACTGTTTATTATTTATATACTGTGGTTCTAATAGACTGTACTGTACTATTCTTTTAAAAAACGCAAGATCACGGAGTATGAACATGTGTGAATGAAAGGCAAGGTCTGCAAGGAGGGGAGGGGGGGGGGGAATTAGCAATTTTTTCAGCAGCTGTTTAGCCACAGATTAAGCGAAAATTTTGCTCTTAAAAATTCTGATTATTGTTTTGTTTGTCTGAAATTAAACAGGGTTTATCACAAACAACCAAAACTTATAGTTGAAGTAGTAAAAGGTAACCAGCAGAAGTAGAGATGCTCGTATGGATTTGCTTGGCTGTATAGGACCAAACAGGTTTTTCTGGTAGGTATTCTAGCAGTCCTATTCTACAGGGCATTACACCTTTGCCAAGAGATTTACGCAATTTCTAGTTCAAGGTATATACATGTCTTTTTTTTAGTGATAAACCTGTATTTTAAAACCAGCGCGTCTTGTTTTGAGTTTTAACGGACAAGTTTTTCTGACACATTTTACAAACCAGATTTCTAGTTCATATATTTTTTGATAACTTGATAGGTGATTTGAATAAAAGGAATTCAAATATTTTGTCTATGAAATAGAAGCTAACTCAATTTGCGAAAAA
Source organism: Artemia sp. Kazakhstan ARC1039 (assembly GCA_029168905.1). NCBI lineage: Eukaryota > Metazoa > Arthropoda > Branchiopoda > Anostraca > Artemiidae > Artemia > Artemia sp. Kazakhstan ARC1039. The sequence goes on from JAQQPU010024566.1 coordinate 9,718, forward strand.
GGTATTCCATTTGAACAACTCTGATCTGATTGAATTGTCGCCGACAATGAGATTTAATCACTGCTAAGCCTATTGTTATTGCGAAAGGGTTACCTAATTTACTTCCTAGTGTTAAATGACAGATTTCCAAATACGATCATTTTGAAAAGCAGACAAAAAAATTGAACACTATAATCAGAATTATTTGATTAACATTTAAAAAGGGTAATGAGATATGTGATCTGTATAATACACAAGTGATGTATTGTATCAGTGGATAAAAAAAGGATTAAACTGCTTAACAGTTAAGGTAACCCCAAAGGAGTTGTTAACTGAGGTAATTTGTTATAAATTTGAAAAATACCTAACGACGAATCGGAAACGTTTGATTAACATTTGCAAAAAAAGGAGTAATGGGATTTGCAAATTGGAGGAGATGGGGTGGTTATGCACTGTATAATACACAAGTGATGTTTTGGAGAGTTAGGGGTCGTGTGTGTCTCTTTGGGCTATGTGTGTCTCTTTGGGGTGTTTGAATCTTTTGGTCTGTATGTGTCTGTATGGGCGTTTTTTTGTCTCTTCGGGCTGTGTGTATCTCTTTAGCCTGTGTGTGTGTCTCTTTGGGCTGTGTGTGCCTCTTTAGGCTGTGTGTCTCTTTGGGCAGTTTGAATGTTTTTGGTCTGTGTGTGTCTCTTTTAGCTTTTTGTGTCGTTTTGGGGCTTTGTGTGTCTCTGTTGGATGTGTGCGTCTCTTTGGGCCGTGTGCATCTCTTTGAGCTGTATGTGTCTCTTTGGACTGTTTGAATCATTTTGGTCTGTGTGTCTTTATTTTGGCTGTTTGTGTCTGTTAGGGCTCGTGTGTGTCTCTTTGGAGCTATGTGTGTCTCTTTGGGGCGTTTGAATCTTTTGGTCTGTATGTGTCTGTATGGGCTATGGGCGTTTTCTGTCTCTTTGGGCTGTGTGTGTGTCTCTTTGGGCTTTGTGTGTCTCTTCGGACTGTGTGTATGTCTCTTTAGCCTGTGTGTGTGTCTCTTTGGGCAGTGTGTGTCTCTTTAGGCTGTGTGTCTCTTTGTGCAGTTTGAATCTTTTTGGTCTGTGTGTGCCTCTTTTGGCTGTTTGTGTCGTTTTGGGCTTTGCGTTTCTCTTTGGTCTGTATGTGTCTCTTTGGGCTGTTCGAGTCTTTTAGGTCTGTGTTTGTCTCTTTGGGTTGTGTTTCTCTTTGGCCTGTCTGTGTCTCTTTGAGCTGTTTGTGTCTCTTGAGACTGTGTGTGTCTCTTTGGGCTGTGTGTCTCTTTGAGCTGTTTGAGTCTTTTTGGTCTGTTTGTGTGTCTCTTTGGGCTGTTTGAGTCTTTTTTGGTCTGTGTTTGTCTCTTTGGGCTGTTTGTGTCTCTTTGGCTGTGTGTGTTTCTTTGGGCTTTGTGCGTCTCTTTGGGCTGTGTGTCTCGTTGGACTGTTTGAGTCTTTTTGATCTGTTTGTGTCTCAATGGGCTGTTTGAGTCTTTTTTTGGGCTGTGTTTGTCTCTTTGGGCTTCTGTCTCTTTGGGCTGTTTGTGTTTCTTTGGGCTATGTGTGTCTCTTTGGGCTGTTTGATTCATTTTGGTCTGTGTGTCTTTCTTTTGGCTATTTGTGTCTCTTAGGGGTCGTGTGTGCCTCTTTGGGCTATGTGTGTCTCTTTGGGGCGTCTGAATCTTTTGGTCTGTATGTGTCTGTATGGGCGTTTTTTGGTCTGTGTGTGTTTCTTTTGGCTATTTGTGTCTCTTAGAGGCCATGTGTGTCTCTTTGGGCAATGTGTGTCTCTTTGGAGGGTTTGAATCTTTTTGGTATGTATGTGTCTGTATGGGCGTTTTTGTCTTTTTGGGCTGTGTGTGTGTCTCTTTGGGCTTTGTGTGTCTCTTCAGACTGTGTGTATGTCTCTTTAGCCTGTGTGTGTCTCTTTGGTCTGAGTATGCCTCTTTTGGCTGTTTGTGTCGTTTTGGGCTTTGTGTCTCTCTGTTGGATGTGTGCGTCTCTTGTCTCTTTGGGCTGTGTGTCTCTTTAAGCTGTTTGAGTCTTTTTGGTCTGTTTGTGTGTGTCTTTGAGCTGTTTGAGTCTTTTTGATCGGTGTTTTTCTCTTTGGGCTGTTTGTGTCTCTTTGGGCTGTGTGTGTTTCTTTGGGCTTTGTGCGTCTCTTTGAGCTGTGTGTCTCGTTGGACTGTTTGATTCTTTTTGATCTGGTTGTGTCTCTTTGGGCTGTTTGAGTCTTTTTTGGGCTGTGTTTGTCTCTTTGGGCTTCTGTCTCTTTGGGCTGTTTGTGTTTCTTTGGGCTATGTGTGTCTCTTTGGGCTGTTTGAGTCATTTTGGTCTGTCTGTCTTTCTTTTGGCTGTTTGTGTCTCTTAGGGGTCGTGTGTGCCTCTTTGGGCTATGTGTGTCTCTTTGAGGCGTTTGAATCTTTTGGTCTGTATGTGTCTGTATGGGCGTTTTTTGGTCTGTGTGTGTTTCTTTTGGCTGTTTGTGTCTCTTAGAGACCATGTGTGTCTCTTTGGGCAATGTATGTCTCTTTGGAGGGTTTGAATCTTTTTGGTATGTATGTGTCTGTATGGGCGTTTTTTATCTCTTTGGGCTGTGTGTGTGTCTCTTTGGGCTTTGTGTGTCTCTTCGGACTGTGTGTATGTCTCTTTAGCCTGTGTGTGTCTCTTTGGGCTGTGTGTGTCTCTTTAGGCTGTATATCTCTTTGGGCAGTTTGAATCTTTATGGTCTGTGTGTGCCTCTTTTGGCTGTTTGTGTCGTTTTGGGCTTTGTGTCTCTCTGTTGGATGTGTGCGTCTCTTTGGGCCGTGTACGTCTCTTTGAGCTGTATGTGTCTCTTTGGGCTGTGGGTGTCTCTTTGTGA
>JAQQPU010024567.1:0-12561 GCA_029168905.1 Artemia sp. Kazakhstan ARC1039
GGGCCCACTGGTTTTTCCACAAGTCCCATGAGTTGCAAACCTTCTCCCAGTAATGGGTTAAATTGCATGGTGATGCAGAACACCATCGTGGGAGGATCCTCTCTAGGAGGACAACTGCGGCAGGGCGTAAGATCCAGATCTATGGAAAACGGCCTCTGCAAAGGGCTGCCTCGACCTTTTCGAGGTACCCACAAAACTGGGGACTTGCAGTCAACTCTATTCCCACTTGAGGAGTGGCGCCCCTCGTCGAAATTATAGCCTAGTAAACGACACAGCATTTGTAAGGGATTCTGACTAATGGACAATTTTTCTGAGCTTGGTATGTTTTGATGGGCGTCTTTGGGCTGAAAAACCTATCCCTAGCTAATTTATCTATTATGGGTTGCCTCCCCATAGCAGCATACTATTTGTAGGCATGAATATATAATGAGTCTGGGGTAATAGGCTTGAGACTGTCTGTGCAGGATTTCGACTCTTGTTGATAGAAGAGCATCGCCTTGTGCTGAAAACCATGTTGTGACCAAGATGGGCCCAGGATTGCACAAGGCCTACATTCACGGAGGTCCCAGGGACTTCTTGCTGTCCAGTTCTAAGCCGGCTTAAGCACTTCGGTGAAGACTTGAGAAGATATGTGATCCCCGTCCTGCACTGGTATCTGGGATCACTGTTTTTCCTGAGGCGAAAATAATTTCAATGATTTAAATAACATGAAAATTGGAACTTGGAATGTTACGACTTTAAAAAATGACTATCGTATCGACATTTTGACAGACGAATTCAGACGATTCGAACTGGATATATTAGAAATTTCAGAAACTCATATCCCAGGGGTAGGAAGCATGAAATTAGGTGATATAGAATGTGTTTACTCAGGCAGGAAGGATGGGGTTCATAGACAGGGAGTAGGGCTCATGATGAATAAGGAAGCTGCTAATTCTTTTTTAGGCTGGGAAGGTATTAATAATAGAATACTAATTGGTCATTTTATGACTGGAAAGCTCAGAGTATCAGTTATAGTAGTATACGCCCCTATAGAACCGACTGACGGAGATACTAGTGACTCAGATGAATTTTAGTTACAGGAGCAAATAGACGGGGTCCCAAGTAGAAATATGATGTTATTACTGGGATATTTTAACGCCCATGTTGGTAGAAATAGGGATAGATGGTATCCCAGCCCATGTAAATTTGGTGTAGGAAAAGAAAACAGTAATGGATACATACTTTTGCAATTTTGTAGGTATAACAATCTAGTTATAATCAATACGGTGTTTGGTCATAAAATGGCTCATAAGTTAACATGGTATTCACGTGATGGTAAGACAGCAAACCTTATTGATTATGTTGTAGTAAACCGAAGACTGGCAGGATCAATACAAGATACTAAGGTATATAGGAGTGCTGTTATTGATGTTCAAAAGTAAAGTTCACCATCTTGTAGTGAGAAGGGTTAATTTAAAGCTTAAATATCGGAAGGGTAACTACCTCCCGGGAAGTTATGATGTTGGTAGACTCCAGGATGAGAATTTGAGAGAAACTTTCCAGGAACAGTTGAATACTAAACTTTAGAGTTAAAAATTTTATAATGTGGAAGACGGTAGGAATAATTTTAGAAAAATAACTTGTGAAGTTGCTGAAGGTGTAGTAGGGAAGAAAAGTAGAACTGCAGCTAAGAATATTAGTGAAAAATCTTTATGTTTAATAGAAAGGAGAAAGGACTTGTACAAGAATTATCTGAGTGATAGATCGTATGAAAACAAAAGAAATGTAAAGAAAGTGGAGAAAGCATTAAAATATGAACTAAGGAGATTTGAAGTTGAGGCCATGGATAAAATTGCGGTGGATCTGGAAGATGCAGCTAGACGGCATAATAGTAAAATATTGTACTAGCACGTTAACAAATTGAGAGGGAGTAGTCAATCCGAACTTGGTTCAGTTAAAGATAGGAATGGGGTCGCAATTAGCGATAAGGAAAAAACTAAAGAGAGATGGGACGAACATTTTGAGAATTTGTTTAACCGAGATAGAATTGCAGAAAATAATATAGAGGAAAATGAAAAAGTTTTTGATACCTTGGATGTGAAGGAAGTTTTGTTTTGTGAGGAGGAATTAGCAACAGTAATAAAAGAATTAAAGAATAATAAGGCTCCAGGTGCTGATAGGGTGGTAAATGAGTTTCTTAAAACTCATTTTGACTGAGAGAGGCCGTAGACAAAGTTTTAAGAGAAGAACAGTGCAGTTTTAGAAAAGCTAGAGGATGTGTTGACCAAATTTTCACTCTTAGGCTAATAATTGAGAAGTGCCTGAGTTTTCAAACAACTTTGGTTCTCAGTTTTATAGATTATGAGCAAGCGTTCAATTCTGTTGACAGAAGAGCTGTAGTAAAGGTTTTATCCTTGTATGGTATACAAGGCAAATAAATTAAAGTGATTAGTGCTATGTACAAGAATAACACTGCTGCGGTTAAGGTAGGAAATGAGGTTAGCAGCTGGTTTTGTATTAAATCAGGAGTTAAGCAGGGTTGTGTTCTATCCCCCTTTGTATGGATTATTTTGATGGACTTTGTTTTAAGGAGCACAGGAAAGGCAATGGGAGACCACGGAATCAAATAGGGAGGAAAAAGTATCCTGGACTTGGATTATGCTGATGATTTAAGCATCCTAGATGAAAGTATGAGCAAAATGAATGAAGTTTTAGAGGTTTTGCATGTTCAGGGTGCTAGAATTGGTTTGAAAATTAATATTAGGAAGACTAAGTCACTAAGGCTAGGAAGAAGTGAAGATGAAAAGGTGACGTTGGGTAATGAAAAGATTGATCAGGTGGGCAGCTTCACTTACCTTGGTTGTATTATTAGTAAAGATGGTGGAAGCAGTGAAGATGTTAAATATAGAATAGCAGTTTTTTCACAGTTAAAAAAAGTTTGGAAGAATAGGAAGATAAGTCTGCAAACCAAGATTAGAATATTAGAAGCTACAGTGATGACAGTGGTCAAATATGGCTCTGAAGCATGGACGCTCCGAAAAGCGGATGAAGATTTGCTAGATGTTTTCCAGAGAAATTGCTTAAGGATTGTTCTGGGTACCCGGCTGACTGACCGTATTTCAAACAATAGGCTATACGAAAAATGTGGTTCAGTACCGCTCTCTAGGGCTATAATGAAAGAAAGGTTGAGGTGGCTAGGGCACATTGTGCGGATGAAGGATGACAGATTGCCGAAGATTCTTCTTTTCGGCCAACCATCAAGGGCTCAACGGAAAGCAGGTCGTCCCCGTCTGGTGTGGGAGGACTTCATAAAGAAAGATTGAAAGGAAATGGGAACTTCGTGGGTGGGTGTAAAAAGGGAGGCTTTGAATAAATTGGGGTGGAAGAGGAGCTTGCGTAGCTGTGTTGGCCTCAAGCGTCTTGGTGCTGCGGTGAGTTGTTAGTAGTAGTAGTAGTAGTATTTATCACAACCTGAATAGAATAAGTTTCACGAGAACTCTCGCCACTCCCAGTAAATTTTTCTTTACGATGTCTCCATGGACTAGGGCATAGGAACAGTCAACTAGCATTTTAAGTATCAATATTAAATCACCTTTATAATAAAAAACGAGCATTTAGTGTATCAGCGTGAAAACACATTTACAATCAAATATTAGTTTGAATAAAATAACTAAAATGAGGAAGTGCGTCCAAATTCAATTTATGTAATGATGTAACATAAATTTAAGTAAGAAAAAAAAAGTGAAATAAAATTGTGATTTTGCTAATGATTGCATAGGATTAAAGATAATGAAAATTTTGGTATCAATTTTTTTTTTTTTTTTAGAATGATGGTTATGTATGAATATTCATTTGTCCATTGCCAAGAGTTCAAAGAAAAAAAAATGAAAAATATGAACGGAAATGTTAGAGCACATTTTTGCGTCACTGGCCCAGTCACTGAAGAGGTCACTAGACATTCTTGTGGGACATCAGTGAGCTCAGTGGATGTTTTTGCGTTGCTGAGTCGTGTTGTGTAATGTCACCAGTGAGCTTTTCAGTCACTGGGCTTCAAGAGCTCCAGTCACGGAAATCGATGAAAAGATGCGCAAAGTTTAGCAGTCACTGGCCCAGTGACTGGTTAACCTAGTGGCGCAAAAATACGCTCTTAGCTTTTCTTGCTCTTTTTTCTTTGAATTGTAGTCAACCCTCAACTAATAAAAGATAAAAATTGAATTCGGACCCTCAAGAATTGCAAACTGCTTGACTGACTTATCGTCTATGAGCCTACAAATTATTGCAACAACACAGAATAGTTGAACTAAACAACTGAAAACAACTGAAGTCTTCTCCACCACATTGCAGTTAAATGTCTATCTCCGTCCTCTTCATTGCCAAGTATTTCGTACCGAAGATCACTGGATGATCTTCGCTTATCAGTGATAAGAATAAGAACATACAAATTTCTGACACACAGATAGAGACAAACACGTTTATATTTTTCACCGCACAGAAAGATTCTTGCATCAAATAATTGCCGAGCGCGGAGTTAAGATAAGAATCTTAACTGACAGAAAAAGGATATCAATGCATATCTACATTGACAGTTTTCCTTCCGTTTTTTTGTCTGAAAAAATTGTTTTTTTGTAAGATAGTGCTACGTAGCAAAATAAGTGCCACTTTTGCTAAAAAGTGTCCTAATAGTATCAGATGTCCCAAAAAGTGCCATTTAAAAAAAGTGTCAAAAGTGACACTAAAGCGTCACCGGTGGCAACCCTGGTCCTGGTGTCACTAGTTATTTGGTTTGGAACGGAGATAAATTGTGTGACTGTAAGCAAGGCCAGAGTTGACTCAGCTCTATGTGGGTACCTGGAGAAATCTGGGGGAAAACATTGGAAGTGTTGAATTATTTGTCCCAAACCATGCATTGTACTTCCGGTGGAAGACAGAAAACCAGGATATTGGTACCTGCGCGACACAGACCATTGGTGAGCATGGGAAGAAGTTAAGTAAGCTAGTGTCCCATTTGGCCTCCCTAGCTATTGAGAACGGGGTGTTATTTAGTTTATAAACTGGTTAAACATTCTGGAGCTCGTAGAGACGTACCAGATTTAGGTTCAGAGACTGGGTGATAAATCACCTTCGAGTGTGCTTTCATTCACATCACTATGCACATAAACTAAATTTATAAATTTATTGGGGGGGGGGGGTAAGTGTAATCTTTTTTCTCTTCAATAAGTTCAAGTGAGCCCCTATGTATGAATACTTGACTAAAAAGACCTAAAACCTGACAAAAGAGATTCATTACTAATAGTTTGCTTTTTAGGGAATCCCCTAGAGGAAAGATGCAGTGCTGAAGGCATTTGGAGGAGAGAGTGCATTAAAAAGCTCCCAAATTTGACTAAACTTGACGGCCTTCATGTTACATTGGATAATTTTGAAGATGAGCAAGGAGGTGAAGACAAAGAAAAATCAGGTTTAGATCCATCCCCATTTAAGTTTCGAGGATCTTTACCAGATGAGAGCCTTGTCAGTAAAGTGGCCGATGATCAAAATGATGTCATCAGAGAAGTTGACCATAAGGGTACAACAGGAAATATTTAAAATCGATAATAAAAAAAAACTATTTTCTTTCATGTTTTCTGTAATTTTGTAAGTGCACATTAAAAACGGGCTATATGCCAGTTATCTTAATAGTAACCACAAATAGCGAAATAATACGATAATTTGAATGTCCTTTTTTTAACAATAAGAGCAGCATCTCAGTGGCCATTCTTGTATATATCAAGTTTATTTTACCAAATGGAGCATACAGTAGGCTCTACCTATGAGACCGTAATAAAAAAAAGTGAACAAAAAAGTAATGAATTAATAGGCCTAACCAAAAAACGTTTAGTCATAATGACATTAATGATCTTTCTACTTTCCAATAAGTTTCTGACAATACAATATACAATGTAAGAGACCAGTTCAAAAGACAAATTTTCCAACCAGTTAGAATATGTTTCTGACAATACAATATGCAATGTAAGAAACCAGTTCAAAAGACAAATTTTACCAACCAGTTAGATTGGAATTTGTTTCTCTTGAAACACCGTAATTTTTATCCAGGCAATTTAAACAATAGTTTGGTTGTCAGATAAATAATTATCGTATCAACATTTTGAATGACGAATTCAGAAGATTCGAATTAGACTTACTAGCAATTTAAGAAACGCATATCCCAGAGGTATGAAACTTGGTGATATTGAATTTATATACTCAGGCAGGAAGGATGGGGTAAATATACTGGGAGTAGGCCTCATGATGAATAAGAAAACTGCTAAGTTTTGTTTAGGCTCGTAAAATTTTAATAATAGAATACTAGTCGCTGATTTTATGACTAAAAAGTTTGGGCTATCAGTTATAGTAGTATTTGCCCCTATAGAACCGACTGACTCAGATGAATTTTACTTACAGGTACAGGAGCAAACAGACAGGGTCCCAGGTATTAATAGAATGTTTTTATTAGGAGATTTTAACGCCAATGTCGGTAGAAATATATGGTATCCTAGCCAAGATACATGGTATCCTAGCCTAGGTAAATTTGGTGTAGGAAAGGAAAACGGTAAAGGCTACAGACTGCTGCAATTTTGTAGGTATAACGATCTAAATATCACCAATACAGTGTTTGGTCATAAAATCATCCATAAATTAATATAGTATACACGTGCTGGTAAAACAGCAAACCTTATTGATTATGTTCGTGTAAACAAAAGACTGGTAGGATTAATACAAGATACTAGGGTGTAGAGGAGTGCTTTTATTGATTTTGAAAGTAAAGATCACCATCTAGTAGTATTTAGTATTAGTTTAAAGCTGGTATTTCGGAAGGGTAACTACTTCCCCGGAAGTTATGATGTTGGTAGACTCCAGGATGAGAATTTGAAAGAAGCTTTCCAGGAACGGTTACACACTAAAATGGAGAACTGAAAACTTGACAATGCAAAAGATAGATGGAATAATTTTAGGAGAACATTTTGTGAAGTTGCTGATGGTGTCTTAGGGAAGAAAATAAAGAATGCAGCTTGGAATATTAGTGAGAAGCCTTTATGTTTAATAGAGAGGAAAAGGGGCTTGTACAAGAATTTTCCGAGTGATATGTCATATGAAAAAAAATGAAGAATGTAAAGAAAGTGGAGAACGCATTAAACTATGAACTAAGAAGGTGTGAAGTGGAAGCCATGGATGAAATTGTCAAGGATCTGGAAGATGCAGCTAGATGGCATAATAGTAAAATATTGTACTAGCGTGTTAATAAATTGCACAGTTTATATAATTATCCAGTATGATCATTCCCTATCCGCACCCATTATAAAAACCCGGACCGGGATGCGAGTGCTCCAGAGAACGTAGAAACATAGGCGGCATCAGATCTTTTCACGGGTAGACAAGTCAGACGCGAAACAATCGGAAACAAGTGGAAACCCGCTATTAGGAATAATGCACTTAGTAACCATTTCTCATTGATAGACGCAAACAAACTGATCCATAACTGCACGAAGAAGTGGGAGGAGCTTTTTGTTAGCACCGAGAACGAAGACCAGAAATGATCTGCGATAAGCTTACTGGATAATTATATAAACTGTGATAAATTGATAGGGAGTAGCATGGGCGTAGGCAGCATATTGTCTAGGGGAGGAGGGGGGGCAGTCGATAGTGTGATGGAGGGCCTTTTATCAACTGCTTTTCCAACCATCTGCTTTTTCAGCCATATCTAATGTAAATTTGAAGGTCTAGGGAGGGGGCAGCTGCCCCCCCCCCTCCCTACGCCCATAGGGAATAGTCAGTCCGATAGGAACGAGGCCGCTATTAGTCATATGGAAAGAGTTAAAGAGAGATGGGCAGAACCACTAGAGATGCGGGAAAAGATATAGAGCAAAATGAAAAAGTTTGTGATACCTTGGAGGTGAAATAAGATTTGTTTTGTTAGGAAATATTAGCGATAGTTCTAAAAGGATCTCTGGGGTTAAAAATAAGTTCCTGAGGATTATGAATAAGATTTTTGAAAAAGGGGAAATACCTTGCGATTTTAGGAAAACCCTAATTAAACCACTATATGAGAAAGGTGATAAGGGTGAGTATGATAATTATATAGGCATTAGCATGGTCTCTGTAGGTAGCAAAGTAATAATAAAGAGAAGTGATAAGAGGAGAACAGTGCAGTTTTAGGAAGAGTAGAGGATGTGTCGACCAAATTTTCACTCTTAGGTTAATAATTGAAAAGTGCCTGAGTTATCAAACACCTTTGGTCCTCAGTTTTATAGACTATGCGTAAGCGTTCGATTCTGTTGACAGAAGAGCTTTAGCGAAGGTCTTATCCTACAAACACATTAAAGTGATTAGTACTATGTACAGAAATTCACACTGCTTCGGTTAAGATTGGAAATGAGGTTAGTAGCTGGTTTCATATTGAATCAGGAATTAAGGAGGGTTGTGTTCTATACCCCTTTATGAGGATCATTTTAATGGACTTTGTATTAAGGAGCACAGGACAGGCAATTGGAGTACACAAAGTCAAATTGGGAGGGGAAATTTTTCTGGAATTAGATTATTCTGATGATTTAAGCATCCTAGATGAAAATTAACTTAATTAAAAATTAACAGCATCCTAGTGTTAGCAAAATAAATTAACTTTTAGAGGTTTTGTGAGTTCAGGGTGCTAGAATAGGTTTGAACATTAAGTTGCCAAAGTAAAGGTAGTAAAGGTAGGATTAAGTAAAGATGAAAAGATGACGTTAGGTAACGAAAATATTGATCAGGTGAATAGCTTCACTTACTTTGGTAGCATTATTAGTAAAGACGGTGGGAGCAGTGAAGATGTCAAAAGTAGAATAACAAAGACTCAGGGTATTTTTTCACAGTTGAAAGAAGTTTAGAAGAATAGGAAGACAAGTCTGCAAACATAGATTACAATATTAGAAGCTACAGTGTTGATATCTGTCAAATATGGTTCTGAAGCATGGGTGCTCCATAAAGCGGATGAAGATTACTAGATGTTTTCCAGGGAAATTGCCTACGGATTATTCTGAATACACTGCTGGCTGACCGTATTTCAAACAGTAGGCTGTACGAAAAGTGCGGTTCAATCCCGCTTTCTAGGGCTATAATAAGAGAAAGGTTGAAAGGGTTTGGGCACATTCTGCGGATGAAGGATTACAGATTGCCCGAGATCGTCCTTTTCGGCCAACCGTCAAGGGCTAAACGGAAAGCAGGTCATCCGCGGGTGGGGAGGAGGATGTCATAAAGAAGGATTTAAGAGAAATAAGAACTTCCTGGTAGGGTCTAAAGAGGCTGGCATTGAATTGATTGGGATGGAGGAGGAGCATGCATAGCTGTGTTGGCCTCAGGCGTCTTGTTGCTGCGGTGAGTTATTAGTAGTAGTGGTATCAGTAGTAGTTGGTTGTGAAAATAAGTAATAGCAGAATAACTAGCTTAAATGGTATCCTTTTGAGAATTCAAGTAGAAGGTAACTAAGTTGCAACCAAGAGGTAACCTGAAAATTGCTCGGGTACGATATTCAAATTCCTCATCTGTGCCTCTTCCCTACTAATAAGGCTTTTAAGATGATGTGGAGACACGTATGCTGCCACCAATTTTTAGTTTAAAAAAAATCAAGCTAGTAGACTAAAGACTTCTTTTTCTGGACTATTGAACTTGGCAAGATTTTCCCAGGATTTGAGCTAACACTGTAAATTAAATTGCCTTCATTTAGGTATTCTGACATTCTAGGCCCATATTCAATCAACAGATTCTACTTTTAAAGGCTTTATTTACCTAGTACATGAAAAAGCGACGGTATTACCAACATTAATTAAAAAGAAATTCCACAAAATAAGTTTCAAAGAAAAGTAAAGAAGTCCATTAAACCAAACATGAGCAAAAATGAAATGAAATAATCTACCAAGCGCGAAACTACCACAGGTCGGCATAATGAAATAAATGTAACCCAAATGCAACCCGATAAATAAATGAAACCCAAAACGAACAGAAATTACAATAAATAACCGAGTCAAACTCAAAACGAGCAGAAATTAACATGAGTAGGGCTCAAACCCCTATGCCTTCCCAAAGCCAGAACACAATTTGCACTTTACTGAAAAAATATAAATGTTTTTCTTTTATAACTTTAATAAATCAAATAATATTAACATTTTGATTACTAAATATCTGTATATGTATATTAAACTGAAAATGAACATTCATTTGTATTTTTTTTCAGTAAAGCGTAAATTATGTTCTCACCTTGGAATGGCATAGGGGTTTGAGCCCTACTCAAGTTAATTTCTGCTCGTTTTGAGTTTGACTCGTTTTTTTAATGTACATTCTGTTCGTTTTGGGTTTCATTTATTTATCGATGATGATTTGTGGTAATTTTACGCTTGGTAGATAATTTTATTTTATTTTTGCTCATTTTTGGTTTAATGGAGTTCTTTACTTTTCTTCGAAAAACTTATTTTGTGGAAAAAGATTTTCAATTAATTTCTGTTCGTTTTATATCGACATAGTCTTTTCAGGGAAAAACAAAATAATTCTTTAAATCTTTTCATTTTTTAAGACTTTATAGTTTGGCCTGCTATTTGTATGCTGGAGAAAAATGTTCAGCAATTTTTAACAACGTACACCCTTTTAAAAAACTGGACTAAAATAGTAGTGTTTAATTTAGTTTCATACCTCCTCTAGTTGACCTGAAATAGAAAACTTGATACCATTCGCAGAAAAAATCTGTTTACTTTCTTTGATAGCTCGGATATACTTACGCTATTTTGATTTGGGTAATTTAAGAGTAGAATTATCCCCAAAGTTTAAACATAATACCTTCAGTCGTTCTTGGGATACTGCTGAAATGCCCTATTGGGAATTAGCATTAACACGGCGCATTTTCATTTCATCTTAAGGCAACATTTAATTTTTAAACATAATGGGCAAATGGAAGGGTGGGCGTGGAAGGGGGACTAGTTGCCCTGTACCATGTACAATGTTTTACTTTAAAATATGAAAAGTTTACTTCATTCTAAATACGCTTCCGATGCAAATCAAACCCCCTTAATTAAACTTGGAAATCTGCCTTAAACTCTCATTTATTTACCAGCCAAATATCCCTTTAAAAAGTTCAAAGCGAATGTTGTACTCTGTAGAGATTCGCATTCTTTGTTATACAAAACAAAAGGCTCTTGAAATTCCAGACGCTATTGAAAGATTTCAAAGGCAAAAAACTGCGGGTTTTTGCACGCACCAGATTAATGAGACGGATTGGAATTTCGTTGATGTATTTTCGAAGAACAAAAGTGGGACATTGTAAAACTTAGTTTGGTAGTTTTTAGAAGTACTCTCAGGAATGTGTATGCTTAATGATGAGAATTTTACAAATAAACTATTGGATAGTTTGTCAGCATAATAGTCTGATTTTGCCAGCATAAGCGTAAAGTGGCGGGCTCTCCGTGGGGAGATGAACCAATCAGAAAATAGTGTTTATAGCTCAGAAGCAAAATTCATGTTATATAGTTGTGAAGAAGTGTTTTTCGGGACATTACGTGATGATTATGTTATGAGCATTTCTGATATAATCACTGTATCATTGTCAATTGCTGTATTTGCTTTTGCCTACTGAAGTTTGAAGCCGCATGTTTGATTATGTAAGTCTAATAAATCCATTACTTTTCTATTTTTACAGTCTTATTTTATATGTTCGTATCTAGATTTCAAGAGTAGCCCTCTAGTTCGTATGCTATCCATTGGAACGCTCCCAGGAATCTGATGACCTATGAAGAATGTTTACGGCGCCTATTTGACTAGCTCCCTATTTTAAACTTCCCCCATATCATTTGGTGTAGCTTAAATGCCACATTTGGCAGAAGCTAAAGGTAATATTTAGCACGGTTGTAACTTCGGATTGAAGCCTCTCTGATCAAATTGGTCATTTCACAAGGAAAATCAAATTCAGTAATTAACCTATTTTTATATCTCCCAATAAAGAGTGGTCCAATTACCATAACGCCACAAATAACGCCACGCTAAACGCCACAGATCAAAACCAATAACGCCACAGAAGGCGCGACCCTGAAGTTAGTTAGCAACAGAATTCCCAACCTATTCAATTTTCCCCCCATAACAGAAGGTGCAAATTTATAACGCCACAGATGGCGCGGCCTTAAACTTGGATGAGGTATACGAACTAGTTAGGCTAAAGATTTCTTAATTTAAAATTTAAAGTATTTACTAGATACAGACCTATAACAAATTTTTTTATATATGTCTAAGCCTATTACCGCTAAACTACAATAGGGACACCCTTTTAAATATCTCATAGGAGATAATAGATTTCCCAAATAGGATAAGTAAAAAAAGTGATTTATTTGAGTGTATAATTCCACTAATTAAACAAAAAAGCCATCCCTACGTAATTCAGTCATGGCGGAGGAATTAAGTGCCTTATTAATTGCGCAAAAATTAGTCGCAAAAAATGTAGAATTAACCAAATCTATACCACAATATGACGGGCAGACGGACATTGATGAATTTAACATACAGCTAGCACAGTTTGTAGAGTTAACTAGAACC
>JAQQPU010024568.1:0-12561 GCA_029168905.1 Artemia sp. Kazakhstan ARC1039
GTGTCATCCTCAAAGACCTAATTTCCAGAACTTTCAACTACATTGAACAAAATGGCTATCTCAAAATTTTGATTGGATGTGTTTGGGGAAAAGGTGGGCATGAGAGGCGGGTTAGTTGCCCTCCAATCACTTTTGACTATTAAAAAGGGCACTAGCCCTTTGAATTTCCAATCAAAAGAGCCTTTTTCAAAGTTTCTATGACAATGCTTTCTATAAAAAAAACATTACATACCCCCAGGGCATAACTTACAACCCTTGCCCTGAGGGGTGTGGGGAGTGTCCTCCTCAAAAACATAATTTCTATTTGGACCAGATGTGTTTTGGGAAATGGTGGGCATGGAAGGGGTGTTAGTTGCCTTGCAATCACTTGTGACTATTAAAAATGGCACAAGCCATTCCAATATCCAATTGAATGAGCCCTTTTCAAAGTTTCTACAACAACTTCTTCAATATAAAGTGCCCTGGTCTAAAGGAAAATAAATGATAGTGATGCAAAAAATGGTGGATGCAAAGTGAAAACAGTTATGATAAAAAATTGAATAACAAAGAACCTAGACAGTTCTTGGTCATACCCCCCTGGAAAAGAAATTACTGTGAAAAACGAACTCATATAAATATATAAGCCTCACCTGTGAATAATTTCCAAAATCTGGATAACTAACCTAAGACACGTCATCTTTCTCTCCTTATTATTTATTCCCTTGGGAATCAACGTCACTGTTGGCGTGTTTCTGGTATTTGTTGTTGTTGGACGCTGAATACGGTGAATAAGGCGCTACCACGTTGAAAATGAAATTCCCTAAAGTCCCAGTGTTGCCACTTGCAGGAAAATCCCACAAAAAAATGGCACCAAAACAGAGACAACGTGAGAGCCCCGTAAAAGGACAAGATAAGTGCCCGGGATGTGCAAAAAGCCTGGACGAGAACTCGCAAGCCGTCAACTGTGACAAATGTCCTAACTGGTTTTGTATTGAGTGCCTAGGATTAAGTGATGAACAGTACGTCCTGCTAGAGAAAATGAATCGTACAATGACCTGTGAATGGAGCTGCCCCTGGTGCATCTTGAACAAGCCTGTGCGCGACGCCGACACCCTAACCAAAGCCATCGAATCTTTCAAATCAGAGGTGTGAGAGGACATTGCTAGCATAACGACCACAGTCAACAAGGGTCTCAGAGAGATTCACGATGAACTTGCCACAAAATGCAATGTTCTCGAGGTAAAAGCCATTGTTGAATCGGCAATTACCGCTCAAGTGACGGGGCTTGCACCAGATGCACTAGACGAACATATACGCCGTACAGTCAGAAGTGAGCAAGACAGGCAGAGACGCAAACTTAACGTCGTCGGATACGGGATTCCGATCCAAGCAAGTGATGAAGACTTCCTTGCCAAATACTTCCAGGACAACTACAAACTAGCGACCTTCAACGTCTTCAACGTGAAAAGACTACCAGCCTCGGCCCCCACGGTCCGGACAACCACTGCGACACCCACCAGTCCTATTCACGGTGGCCAGCTTCACTGACAAGAAGCTTATCCTGGATGCGTCCTACCAGCGTAAAGACCCGATTTGATTCTATGGCGACAGCTCCAAAGAAGATTGCAACGCTAGAAAAGCCTTGTTGGAAGAGATGAAGAAAAGACAGGCGAACGGAGAAACAGACCTAGTGATAAGAAAGGGCAAAATCACAAAAAACGGTCAAACTCGAGCAATTCTGATGAAGAGCTGCTCGAGCATGCAAGAATAACCACTACCTCCAACCGTCTCGTCCCCCTTGTAAATAGTTCATGTGTGAGTGATAATAACGATGTAAACGCAAGTTTGTGTAAATGTATGAACAGTGAATTAACAGTTACGTCCCCATGCCCTTCTGCCTCGTCCCTCATTAGCAGCTCTGTGTACCTAAGCTACAATTCACCCACTTCAACCGAAAGCGAGAATATTAGTGAGCAGAATAAAAACTCGCCCAGACACACCCGAAAACTTGTGAACATTATGACGGCAAACGTTGATGTTATTACCAACAAGATGCCAGAGCTGGCAACAGTGCTCCAACTAAGTCAGATAGACATTGCAACTCTGACAGAAATTTGCCCCAAGAACTCAAGATTTCAACTGACAGAAGACTCAATCTGCCCCTCTGGATACAACATCTTCAGCAATCTGTCTGATCCAAACTGCAGAAGAGGAGTGGCTGTTCTAGCTTCCAAGGAATTCCAGGTAAAAGAAATTTCTGTCCCAAATTCTTACTTACCTTGGGTTGAAGCTACATGGGTCTCCCTGTCCCTACCTAACGAAATTTTTGTCCTAAGCTCAATTTACAGGAGCCCCAGCAGCCCTTGCCAGCAGTCCTCTGAAAGAGTAATTGCCGAAATGATGCAATTCATACTATGCAATTACCCAAAGGCAACCCTGCTCATGACAGGGGACTTCAACCTCCCAAATGTGTCTTGGGTAGATGGCCAAGGTATGACCAAGTCAAGCCCTGAACAAAACCCATTAGTACAAGCCCTCTCCGACAACTTTCTGTACCAAACAGTAACTATGCCCACAAGAATGCGCCCAGGACAAAATCCCTCCATACTGGACCTAGTCATAACGAATGACCCAGAAAAGGTGATCAACACACACACTCTCAGTCCAATTGGCTCAAGTGACAACATGCCAGTTCTTTCATCTTTTCAACTCAACTCCAAACCATCAAAATATACCAAGCAATCCTTTACAAATTACAAGATGATGGTGGAGGAGCTGTTAGATGCTAACCTGGAAACACTTATATCAGAAGATGTCAAAGCCTCATGGCTAACTCTAAAAAAGACCTTACTAGAGAGCCAAGCCAAACACACCAGCATAACATGGAAAAAGAAACCCAAAACTCTACCTTTCCTCACCCCAAAAATCAAGAAACTACGCAACAGGAAGAGAAAACTTTGGGAGAAGTACACGAAACAAAAGACTACAGCTTTGTACGAGCAGTACCAAGCTGCAAGGAACCTCCTCAGAAAAGAAACTAGAAAACTGACCTCAAACTACGAAGAACGACTGGCCAAAAACGCTAAGGAAAACCCAAAACTATTCTGGAAATACATCTCCCATAAGAAGCCAGGCAGACACTCCGTACCAGACCTGGTAAACAACAACTCTTTATCCTCTTGCCCCTCTGAAAAAGCAAACCTGCTTAATCAGCAGTTTGCCTCAGTGTTCTCCATGGATGACCCCCAATCAACCCCCCCACCAGCAAAACAGGCTCACACTCTCTTACCGATGGTACACTCACCAGTCACAATCGAAGAAGTAACCAAACAGCTTAAGGACATCGATCCCAACAAATCGACGGGACCTGATGGTCTCAGCCCACGACTGACGAAGGAATTAAGCCCTGCAATATCAGCCCCACTGGTAAAACTATTCAATCTGTTGCTGACACAAGGAAAGCTTCCAGGGGACTGGAAGAAGGGAATAGTCATCCCAATTCACAAGGAGGGTAGCAAAACGTCTGCAGCAAACTACAGACCTATCAGCCTCACATGTGTGGCATGCAAGGTCATGGAGAGAATCATAAACAAGTGTATCATTAACCATCTTGAGGCCAACTCACTTATCAGCAGTAGTCAGCATGGTTTTTGCTCAAAGAGATTGGTGGACACAAACCTTCTTGAGTCATATAGTCTTGTAACTGACCTACTAGAGAGAGGATTACCTGTGGATATAATATTGTTGGACCTAGCCAAAGCATTTGACAAGGTTTGTCACCGATACCTCATTCACAGGCTACTTACTCTATCTCTAAGTCCACAAGTGGTCAATTGGACTGAGGACTTTCTGAGGGACAGAACACAGCAAGTGAAAGTGACAACCAGACCAAACAGCCATGTCCTTTCTGACGAAATCAAAGTCACTAGTGGGGTTCCCCAGGGCAGCGTCCTGGGCCCCACCCTGTTCAACATCTACATAAATGACCTACCCCTCATCACCAGCAACAAAACCACCCTATATGCGGATGATTTGAAACTCATAGGTCCTGCCAACACCTCTTCTTCCATCCAATCCCTCCAAACTGATCTCAACCACATGTGCTCTTGGGTCAAAAGATGGCTGCTGGAATTCAATGCAGAAAAATGCAAGGTCATATACTTCGGACACAAAAACCCCAAACATCAGTACCTCATGACCCAAAATTCTGGAAGTCACCACACAATTGAGCCTGTCCAAAAGGAGAGAGACCATGGCGTCATCGTTGACTCCCAGTTGAAATTCAGCTCCCACTCACAGAACATCTCAGCCAATGCTAGTAGAGCCCTAGGCATCATCAAACACTGCATCACCAGCAGGAGTAAACACGTAATCACCAAACTCTACAAAGAATTGGTAAGACCTAGACTGGAGGTGGGGACGATACTGGCCAACCCTCGATTCAAAAAGGACAAGGCAGTTCTTGAGCAAATCCAAGAAAGGGTCACTAAGATGATTGCCAGCATGGAAAACAAGACATACAGTGAACAGCTGAAGGAACTCAACCTCCCCTCCTTAGTATACAGACGGAAACGTGGAGACATGATCCAGGCGCACAAACTCCATTCAACCAATCGAGAAAATGAGATCCTGGAGATCGACACCTCCCACAAAACACGAGGACACCCTAGACGAATCCGCAAACATCACGCTACAACTGGAGCAAGATGCAATTTCTTCTCGAATCGGATCGAGAACCTCTGGAACAACCTCAAGGAGGACACTGTTGCTGCTGAATCAACAGATGCTTTCAAACGCCATCTGGATGCTGAGTGGAAAGATACACCATGGAAGTTTGACTGGGAAGCACCAGAATCTTCCACCAGAACTTAACCAACTACAACAGTCATCACAAGGAGTGATTCAACAGGATCGAAAGTCCTTATTTCACTCCAAGCTGTGATTTAAGGTAATTTAAGGTAATAAAATAATACATTGTGCTAATATTGTTTGTATATGCCCCCAGGGCATAACTTAAAACCCTTGCCCTGAGGGCTGTGGGGGAGTGGAAATCAACTATGCTGAACAAAATGGCTATTAGATGTGTTTGGGGAAATGGTGGGCATGGAAGGGGTGTTAGTTGCCTTCCAATTACTTTCTACTATTAAAAAGGGCACTAGCCATTCCAATTTCCAATTGAATAAGCCCTTTTCCAAGTTTCTATGACAACTCCTTTATACAAAGTGCCCTGGTATGGAAGAAGAAGAAAATAAATAATACATTGTGCCAACATTGTTCTTTACTTAGGCAGTGCTATTGTGCTGCCTATGATTTGTTTTCTCTTGAGACTTGTTGCAATTTTCACTATTGCATGTCCTCTAGCTTAAGATTTCATTTATAATTTGGTGTGATCATCCCTGTCACATATATTCCAACCACAGATTTCTTTGTCTTTTATTTTCATTTGGGATTTATTGTGATGCTTTTTGTTGCATGTATTCTAGCCACATATGTCACTGCACTTCATTTGCCTCAGCTGTTTGGATTTATTCAAATCATGTATAATTTTGCTTGATGTAATAGATATGAAACATTTCTTTCCCAGATTTTCCTTGGTCTTTATGTTTTTGCTTTAATTGTATTGTTAGGCCTATATAATTCAGTAACAACCACAAATTTCTAATGTCTGTCCCCTGACATTTTTAAATTAGGCATAGGCACAATCATCATTTTACTCTTTTACTTCAAGTCATAGAGCAGCAAATCAGCAATATCAGTTGAACTAAGAAACAATGATGTGAATTAAATTTCTCCTTCCATTTATCCTTTGAAACTATCCTATTTTGTAAACTTGGCACCCTGGGATTGTCTGGCCCTAAAAAATCACAGGGTGGACTTATAGCTGAAGTTCCACCACTACACTCTCTCAGCTGTTTGCACACATAGTGCTTGAGTTTGGTGTAACACTGGCTTCCTTACAATTCAAGGGAGATAAACAACTCCTTCAAAGTATCCAGCAGCATGTATCCAAAATACCATATAACCCAACATCTCTCCTGTGCCATGAGAGGCTTGCAGCATTAAAAATTCTAACCCTTAGCTACAGTAGAAAAAGAGGTGAAATCAGCACAGCATTCAATCAACTACAAGCCAACTCATACTTGTCAATTCAAGCCCTATCCCCATCACCCTGACCAGAGAATCTGGGGAAGCTCCCAAAAAATTTCTAAACAAACTACTACCTTACCTAAATTACCTTAATTCGCACTTCGGAGCAAATAAAGGTCAATACTGGATCTGTTGTGCTCCAGGTCAAATGATGGCAAAAATTCGTCACTGTGTTAGGGCCCAGTGACATGCCATAGGAGAGGTCTGCTGGAGAGATGCAATTTAAGCCCACTCGGTAGCAGTGGCCACGAGGTAGGTATGGCCTGTAAAGACCATTCTCAGTGGTATAGAGCTGACACTGCCGCACAAAAGCAACTTCGGATCGAGTATGCAAGATGGTTGGGTATGACAAGCGGCATCAGCCTCCTAGCAAGACACTCATTATGATAAAGTTGGCATCAGTCAGTAGTTGAGTGGGATGGACAGTCCCACTCATATTTCCATGGCTTGTTATTCCATTCCTTGTCAAGTCTGGACTTGAAGGACGCAGCCGTAGGTGCAGTCGCCGTTTCAGCTTGAAGGCTATTCCAATTGTTGACAACACGCTCGGAGAAGAAGTGTTGCCGCGTTCATGTTTTAACAAAACGGTTTGACAGCTTATGTGAGTGTCCTCTTGTCTGGTGCTGACTTGAATGTTTGGTAAAGAGGGGGTTATTTGGTTGTGCGTTATACTTGTAGGTCAGCATCATATCACCACGGCGGCGTCTGAAGACGAGTGTTGGCAGCTGCATGCGTTCCAGTCTCTTGTTGTATGGGAGATCTCGTAGGCCAGCTATGCATTTCGTGGCACATCTCTGAACTCCTTCGATTAGACTGGTGTCATTCTTATAAGAAGGGGAGGTGAGACACGTACCAAAATCCAAAACGGGTCTAACTATAGCCTTATAGAGCCTTAGAAAGACTGTACGGGAGTAGCTGGTTATAGTGCGTTTGAGGAGACCAAGGCTTGAATTTGCTTTTGAAACTGCTTGTTGCCAGTGGCCATGGAACTTCAGTTGTTCATCTATCAGCACTCCTAGATCTCTTTCTTTGGGACTCGTCTTTAGTACTAAGCTAGCCAGTGAATTGGGATCGGACATGCTATACTGTTGACGGAGGTTGTTGCTTCCAAAGTGAAGGACACTGCACTTCGATGTGTTGAATTCAAGTAGCCAGTCTTGTGCCCACATTTGGATTTTATGAAGGTCACACTGCAGACTTTGTTGGTTTGCAGGCCCAAACAGCTTGGAGTCATCAGCATAGAGAGTGATGTTGTTTTCTGTTCCGTTCATCATATCATTGATGTATATAAGGAATAGGGTAGGGCCCAAGACAGTACCTTGGGGGACTCCGCTTACAACATCACATGGTTCAGAGAAGACCTTATCGCCATTATTTGTGAAGAGTCGAACCTGCTGACTCCAACTAGTCAGAAAGTCCATGACCCAATCGACCACGTCCGAGTGGGTACCTGCTGCTGAAAGTTTCAATCTGAGACGGTTGTGTGGTACCTTGTCGAAAGCCTTGGCTAGGTCCAGTAAAATCAGGTCCACAGGGGTTCCTTTCTCCAGGTAATCTGTTATGGTGCTGTATGTCTCAAGGAGATTGGTCTCAACCGATTTTCCTGGCAGAAATCCGTGCTGGTCGGGGGAAAGTATATTATTATTACAGAGATGTGTCAAAATATCAGCATTCACAATCTGCTCAAGGGTTTTTGCCACCGCTGAGGTCAGACTGATGGGTCTGTAGTTTTAGGCTTTGGTGCGGTCACCTTTCTTGAATATTGGGGTGACATGGGTCAGCTTCCAGTCTTTGGGTACCTTTTTTGAGTCAAGCGACAGTTGGAATATATTGCATAGTGGTTGTGCAATTTCTTTGGCAAGCTCCTTCAATAGTCTTGGGTGCAAATTATCAGGACCAGCCGACTTATTGACGTCTAGTGCTTCAAGTCGCTTTTGGACAACAGGGGGGAGAGTAGAATAGGTGGCATTGGGTTAGGGATGTCGTATGGTGGACTATGAGCAAGAGGACCATCTGGTTCATTGGTGAAAACCAACGCAAACTGCCTGTTGAGGAGTTCGGTGATGTCCTTCAAGTTGGTCACTTCCTTGCTATCATCTGTACTGAGTGCTTTTACTGACCGTCTGCTATGGTCCTTACTTGATACATACTTCCAGAACTTCTTTGGGTTATTCTTA
This sequence comes from Artemia sp. Kazakhstan ARC1039, assembly GCA_029168905.1. NCBI lineage: Eukaryota > Metazoa > Arthropoda > Branchiopoda > Anostraca > Artemiidae > Artemia > Artemia sp. Kazakhstan ARC1039. The sequence continues at coordinate 8,304 of JAQQPU010024568.1, forward strand.
CTATCATCAGCTAGCTTGGACTTGTACTGTGCATAAAGTTGTTTAGTTAGGCTTCTTAGTTTGTTTTGAGCTTTTGCAAACTTTTGGTAGTGTTCTTCCTTCCCTCCTTTATTGTACTTTCTCCAGTACCGTCCCCTCCTGTTTCTTTCCTTGCGTATCTCAGGGCTCATGAAAGGCAGTGTTTTGGGCTTTGGCGTGAGTTTTACTGACGTGTTTTTTTTTAAGTGTAAGTAGCTCGTCCTTTAGGTTAGCCCATTGTTGGTTGACGTCCCCTTGAAGTAAAGGTGACCAAACTACGCCTTCCAGCTCTTTTCTGATTGCCCTGTAGTCTACATAAGTTTTCTTTATGTAATCATTTTTTATCTTACGAAATGACACATTCACTTCTAGGATTATATGATCGCTCTTTCCTAGAGGAGGTAAGTAATTTATGTTCTGAAGCTGGTCTTTATCCCGTAAGAACACTAGGTCCAGTAGAGTTGGTCTCTGGAAAAGTCGGCCTCTAGTAGCTTGTTTGACAATCTGGTAGAGATTAAGGTTGTGAAGGCAGTCTGTGAATAGATTCGTGCTTCTGCTTCTGTTCGTAAGTACAGGTATATATGGATATCCATCCTTCCATATGAGGTCAGGGAAGTTGAAATCACCAGCTATAAAAAGGTTCCCCGTGTAATTCATAGTTGCTTTATGCAGCATTGTTGCTATTGTCCGCTCGGTTTCTTGGCAATCAGAGGCAGATGGGCTTCTGTAAATACAGCCTACTCTGGTTATTACTCCACCACTGTCATCACATAGGTCGAACCATACAGATTCAACAAATTGTGAGTTACCTGGGAGACATAATGATTGTATACTATAACATGTCTTGAATAGCGCCAACGTACCACGCCCGCATTCTAAAGACTGTAGGTTTGACATGACACCATACCCTGGAATCTTAACATGGTAATCTTCAAGCCTGTTTCTACTGAACTTGGGACAAACCTCAGTCAATAGGACCAGATCATAATTTTTGGAATAAATCACGGATTTCAGCTTGTTCAATTTGTCAGGAAGTTGGTCGACATTAGTAATTAGAGCATAAAAATCTGTACTTACTCGTTTTTGGTGTTGCTTACTCTGGTCGTTGGTCCTGTTGCCCGGTTGATCTGAGTCCTCATCTGTTTTGCCTAAAGTGGTTGCTGGTGCCTTCAAGTTAGCAGTGTAGTAGCTTCCAGAGCTTGTTTCGCTCTCCAATGAGCTGTCACTAGTCATGGATGAGAGTCTTTCCATAGAAAAAGCACTAACATGTTTGGTAACACCCATATTTACATTATTTACATAGTTCACAACTTGGAATTATACATCTGCATCGGGTTTGGAGGAGAGACTTCTCCTCCGCTTTTCGCGTTTTTTGACACAATACAAAGGTCATGGATTGCGAGGTTTTTTTCACCACCAGCTATTTTTTCACTAACCAGAGAAAATGTTACCACTCCCCCCCCCCCCCCCAACTGTGTTGCTCTACTTTTAAACTCCCTAAGTAATTGAACTATCCAACATCAAACCCTTGGATCATACAAAAAAGATATCAACAAGGACTGCCCTGTCTGCCCTGCCTGTCGTTTTTGGGAGGATATACAAGCAAACAGCTTTTTTTAATTTACAGTCAATGGTAACTCAAGATCGGAATCCCTATTTGCAGAGGAGATTAAGCAGCCAGAGAGTAAATAAGAGAGTCAAAGATTCCAAAGATAACAAAGTGAATGACATGACACTTAGCAACATTGTATTCAGAGTCATCAAATAGCTACAAACTAGGCTTGGGGCTAATTGCAGATAGTTCAACCAGAGGACACTTGGTCACCTATATAGTGCATATTGTGCCCCAGCTCAATTGCATCCTCCATCAAAGGGATAGGAAGAAGTTGTAGACTAATTATTTTAAATTTGCAAAAAATTTTATGTATCTACCAAGGTCCACCCAAAATTGGGACCTCATAAATAATTTGTCAGTTAATGATGCCCTGTCTGTCCTGCCTGTCGTTTTTGGGAGGATATACAAGCAAACAGCTTGCTACATTGGTCCCTATGATCAATTAGTTTATTGTTTTTTTAATTTAAGTGATATTCTACCTATTTTGGATACTGGTTAATGTGATCTTAATGCACTTTTATATATATTATGAATCTATCAGTGTATGCGCTTTTGTTTTTGTGTTTACTCTATTGTTTTTTTTTTCTTGAGTGGGTAATAAATGTTTGATTGATTAAAATTAGCTAGAATGAAAGTGAAAATGTCATTTGATGCCTTTTTTATGCTCTTTCATTATTCAGTAATTGCAAATTGCATTCTTGGGCAAATTGCAGCTTGAGCCCCTAGAGCAAACAAAAAGCATCAAATGATGTTCTCACTTTCATCCTAGCTAAATTATATAGCCCTCTGCAAATTTACCATGAACTTTACCCCCCCCCCCTAGTATGAAAATATACACCCTGAATTGTTGGTAGCAAAGTTTTGAATAAAAAAAATCAGCCATATTTTTAGTTGATGGCCTTCAGAAAATACACACTGAAATTGAAATAGTAGAAAAGTGGTTTATACTTTGGTGGTGTATAAATAAGGTTTAAATTGTTATAAATAAGTATTTTTGGAATATATTACTCTTGAACAACTTATTTATATATTAGGGATATGTTTTAATCACTTTGAAATACCTTAACTAGTGTTGATAACTGTTGATGCAATTATTGAATTATGAAAGAGCATAAAAAAAGGCAACAAATGACATCTTCACTTTCATCCTAGCTATATTGTATAACCAACTACAAATTTACCCTATGTTAACTGTTTTCTGACTTCTACATCTTGGAAGTTTTTATACTTGACAGGTTTATATCTATTTGAATTTAGACAAAACCAAATTATACCTTAACTTTTAGTTTTAGTATTGAAATTCCTATTATTTGAGTAGAATTTAAAGCTATATCAATGGATTTTTTTCTAAATCCAAGAAAAGTATTTGTAGATCTTTGAAACCTCATTAATTGGGATTGAGCAAAATTCTGAAGCTGAAAATACTTTTCTTGTACTTTACTTAAGCAAAAGATCTATTTTGCAAGGTTTCAATATTTCTACAGGTCAGTGCCTTCTAGAGGGAGAAAGAGTGGAGGTAGGTACTTAAGTTGGCACAACTTAAAAAAAAAATTTCAATTTTTTCCATGGTATAACACAATGCATAAATCTTTTGAAATTACCAAATAAATTGTTCTTATAGATAGCATTCATCCCAATCATTGTTAATTCCATTTTTTTTTAATGATAGATAAAGCAGTGGCAAAAATACAAAATATTAATACAACCTAACCTCAATTCAAAATCAACAGGATTGGTTGAGGCAGAAAGTCTCAACCCAGTCTGTTGAACTTGGCCAGGATGAACACTATCCATAAGAACAATTTATTTGGCAATTTATAGCAGCAATTTCAAAAGATTTACACATTGCATTTTAGCATGGAGAAAATTGAATTTTTTTTTCTTTTCAGTTGGAAAAAGAAGGAAAAAAGAGGAAAGACTTGATGATAAAGGTTCTCCCCTTGGATAATATGTTAACTAGGATCATCATACATATTTTAAAGTAAGAATTGTTTTCTAAACATGTCTCCTTATCAGAAGTCACAATTCTAAAATTTTACTGTCAATAATATGATTTGGGAAAAATTTACCCAGAGATGGGTCTACAGGTTAAAGTATGTCTAGGGAAGGTGGTTTGAAACACCTACCTCTACTCCTTCTCTCTCCAGAAGAGCCTGACCTTTAAAATTTGTGTGTTATAAAAGTGGAACCTTGCAAAATAGATCTTCTGCTTAAATGAAGTACAACAAAATTGTTTTCAGCTTCATAACTTTGCTTAATCCCAATTTATATGGTTTTAAAGAAATGCAAATACATTTCAAAATTTTGAAAAAAAACATTGATATGGCTTAAAATTCTACTCAAATAACAAGAATTGCATTTTCAGAACTAAAACCAGAGAAAAAACTGATAACCGACAATTAAGGTAAAATGTTGTTTTGTCAAAACTTCAATAGGTAGGCCTATAGACCCATCATGCAGGCAAATTTCAAGGCCCTCTAGAAGGAGTGGAGGTAGGAGCTTCAAAATACCTTCCAAGGACATAGGCCACTTTAGCCTGTAGACCCATCCCTGAAAGTTTCATTTTCCTAACCTAACCCCTTTCCAAGATAGCCTAAAGTATAATTTTGGTCAATATATACCAAA
>JAQQPU010024570.1:0-12559 GCA_029168905.1 Artemia sp. Kazakhstan ARC1039
ATTGGGTAAAGTTCATAACTTTTAGCCCTCCCTCTGGGAACTTCGGGGGATTAAGTCACCCTAAAAGACATATTTATCATATTTTCGACCATGCTGAACAAAATGGCTATCTCAAAATTTTGATCGGGTGACTTTGGGAAAAAAATAAGCGTGGGAGGGGGCCTAGTTGCCCTCCATTTTTTTTGGTCACTTAAAAAGGGAACTAGAACTTTTAATTTCCGTTCCAATGAGCCCTCCCACGATATTCTAGGACCACTGGGTCGATACGATCACCCCTGGGGAAAAAAAACAAAAAAAAACAAATAAACACGCATCCGTTATCTTTTTTCTGGCAAAAAATGTAAAATTCCACATTTTTGTAGATAGGAGCTTGAAAACTCTACAGTAGGGTTCTCTGATAGGCTGAATATGATGGTGTGATTTTCATTAAGGTTCTATAGCTTTTAGGGGGTCTTTCCCCCTTTTTTTGAAAATCAGCCAAATTTTCTCAGGCGCGTAACTTTTGATGGGTAGCACTAAACTTGATGAAAGTTATATATTTGAAATCAGCATTGAAATCTGATTCTTTTGATATATCTATTGGTATCAAAAACCCGGTTTTCAGAGTTTCGGTTACCATTGAGCCGGGTCGCTCCTTACTTACAGTTCGTTACCACGAACTGTTTGATAATTTATGAGAGAATCAAGCCTTTATCTCAGGATAAAAAACATCCGGCCAGAAAAGATGAGGGTTTTTTCGATGAGGAATGTAGGCAGAAAAGGGAAGAGGTAATTAGGGTTTTCAGGCTTCTTAAAGCAACAGACCCATTGGATCAGGAAACGAATTTGCGCAGGTTAGCTGAATATAGGAAACTAAGGTCAGATTATAATAGGGTTAAAAGAGTTAAAAAGAGAGAGAGGCATATGAAAATTAAGAGAGCTTATACTGTGAATAATTCAAGAGAGTTTTGGTCGGTTGTTAAATGTTCAATCCAGGGTACGGGAATAAGAGGTGACGTCCCAGCAGTTGAGACGTGGCCAGATTATTTTGAGAATAGAGAGTCAGAATATGTTAGGGCGAATGAGTCGAATGGTTCAGAGGTTAGAGAGCCTGGTCTAGGGACGGCAACATATCCTTTAAGACAGAATGATTATGATTTAATTAGGCCTGTATCTCAACAAGAAATTTGGGATCAGTTGAAAAGGATGAATGGAAATTCGTGTCCAGGAACAGATGGTATATCTACAAAGGTTCTGAAGTTAGGAAGGATAACTTTAATACCCATGTTGGCTGCAATTTTCTCGTTTGTAATAGAGAAAGCTTGTTGGCCTCGCTCATAGGGCATTTCTGTAGCAGTGCCTCTTTTTAAGAAAGGTAATAGGAAGTTACATGAAAACTTTAGGTCTATCTTTATGGGGAATGTGGTAAGTAAATTGTTTTGTAAGGTTCTGGAATTTAGGCTAACAGATTGGTTAGATAAGGAGGAAATACTTAGCCCGATACAAGCGGGATTCAGATCGACATTCAGCACTATTGACCATATTTTTACTTTGGATGCATTGAGAAGGAAATATGCTACAGGAAAAACTGGTCGGCTATGCGTAGCCTTTTTAGACCTGAAAAGTGCTTTTGATTCGGTAAATAGGAGGTTATTAATTGAAAGTCTGTTAGAAATAGGCTTGCCGTCTTGTTTTGTAGCAATAATAGCAGATATGCATCGGAGGGTGAAATTTTCTGTGAAGGTTATGGGAAATTTTTCTAGGCTGGTCACGTCTCATGTGGGTGTGAAACAAGGATGTACATTATCTCCTAAGCTCTTCTCCTTGTTTGTTAATGATTTAGATAGGTTTATGAAAAATAATGGAGCCCCTTATGTATCTTTGGATTGGTTTAGGCTATCATGCATGTTATTCGCGGATGATATAGCTCTAGTGGCGGATAGCAGAGAGAACCTTCAGAAGCAATTAGATATAATAAATAATTATTTAGAAACGAAGTAGTTAGAGTTGAACGCTAAGAAATCAGTAGTATTAGTATTTAGGAGTAAAGGAGATGTTGATTCAGAGGTTCATTTTAATTTTGGAGGAAAGGTTTTAGAGGTTAATGATGAATTTGTTTATTTGGGTGTTAAGTTTAGTGCTTTAAGGGGGATGTCTAGGCATGTAGAAGATTGTAATTTAAGGGGTAATAGGCTAATAAATATACTTTTGAGAAGTAATTTAAATCAGCTAGCTGACATGAGGATCCAGAAAAGAGTTTTCCAGACAAAGGTAGCTTCTAGTCTACATTGGGGCTCTGAGGTTTGGGGTTTTGCTAAAGGAGCTAAGCTAGAAGTAGTTCAGCTAAGATATTAATAGAGAATTCTAGGCTTGAAGGATTCATTTAGTACAGTGGTATTGAAAGGAGATTTGGGGCTTTTTTCTTTAAGGAGTGTTAGATTGGTTAGAATGGTAAAATTCTGGGAGAAGATAATTAGGCTACCTAGAGTTCGGCTTCTTAAGGCAGCCTATTTGGAGAGCTTGAAGGATGGTAGACGTGATTCATGGTCAAATCAGGTTAAGAAAATACTGGACCTTTGTGGACTTTCAGAGATGTGGAATGAAGGAAAAGGCCCTATGGATGAAACCGTGTCAGTATGGAAGGAAGTCCAGCGAACCCTAAAGGACCAAAAAATCCAAGAGTGGCAAGCTCATAAGGACCAATCTATGTCTTTGAGGTTTTACTCCCAAGCCAAAGACGGTTGGGGGGAGGAGGTTTATCTTAAATTTGGGTTGAATAAAGAGGATTTGAAGAATTTGTTGTTGGTAAGAGGGGATAGTTTGGATTTAGGTGAGAGAAGGAAATTTTTGGGAAAGTTTAGGCTGGCGGCTGGCCCTTATTTCTGCCCAATATGTGGATTAGTGAATGAAAACTTATTTCATTTTGTATCCGAGTGTGAAGAGCTGTCTGAGTTGCGGAATGAATGTTTCGGACGAGTGTTTGGGAGCGAATGCTGGTTAATAGAGCGGATGGCTGAGAGGAACGCATGTGCTATTAAACAGTTGTGTAAGTTTCTTCGTTTAGGGACTAAATATAGGGAATCATGTTTGAGGGGATAGCCTGATACTATTTTTATGATTTGAATTTTATTATATGGTGTTTGTTGGCTAAAAGTCGAACCTTGGTGTGTTTCTTTTTTGTCGTTTTGTTGTTCTTTTTCTTTTTTCCTTTTTTGATTTTTACTATCTAAAGTTGTATTTTGTTCCTGAGTGTTGGTTTATAGATTGTATTATGTGTTGCTATGGCCCACAGGCTTTTTGCAATAAATCTTATCTTATCTTATGGAAAGCAGGACGCTGAGAATACATTATATTAAATACCTAACCTAACCAAAATACGGCCTATATATTAAATATTTAAACAAAAATACCTACAGCGTAGTGTTTCCACTGAGCCTAAGCTAATTGTCTCCGAATACAGACAGCTAAACCGGTTTTTGTCAGATCTTGCAGATCAAAATTATTGAGTGTGTTCTGAATAATTAACAAGTAGGCCTACCTAATTAATTTTTCGCACAAACCTGTTGGCAATCCAAGAACAAAAGGGTTATCTTCTGTAGGTTTTGCCTCTTGAATCCTTTTGATAACATGTCTTGCTGCATAATCTCCCACTTTTTCTGCCGTATCTAAAATAAGAATTTTCATTCTAACAGTCCAACAAATACTAAGGCTTTACTGATAACTCTTTGTGAAAGTATTCAGAAAACTCGTTGTTGTATTTTAGTGAAACTGATTCCATATTATCTAATTGCTTACCGTGCCAAAAACTCTCATAACAAAATATCTTATCGTATTACTGTTTGTCAGTTTAGTGTGAGCAATTAATAGGAAATGGTCTATAATCCAAGAAGACAAGGAGATTGGGAAGACTTGGATATGTAGTGATATCGAGGGAAGATAGGCATTAAAAACCGCTGACAGTCAGACGACTTTACTAAAAAAGTAAAATTGATAATAGGACGCACTATATAATAGCAATAGTACTGAAATTTCTCTCTAAGTGATAATTAATCACTATTTTCTGTTTTCAAGAATAAACCAAGTCTGCCCCTGGGCGCTAATATAACCCCCTCCTCAGAAATAAAATCTAATTTGGGAGAAGTTTCGGTACTCTTATAATATTATACCTACTCTTTTATATACTGCAATGGAATCCAGTCACGAAGAACCCAATGTCTTGATGCTTTATAAACAAGTATTCAGGGGTCTCTCACTCTGGGAACTATATTTAAACTGTTGTTTTTTGGGGGTTTAGGGGGGGGGTACTTAGGTTAGGCTAGGTTACGCAATAATATATGCTATGCTTTACCCCCCCCCCCACCCCCTAATGTGCAAATATATAGCTCAAATTTGTTTCTAAACTATTATATATTCATCCTATTTTATTTTACTTCATTAGCATTAACCAAACAAGCAGTATATAAAAGAGTAGGTTTAACATAAGAGTACCGAAGTTTCTAGTAAAACAAACTGGGTACTTGTCTGTTAAACGAAACACACCCAAGAGGTGAAGTTAGGTTAATCCTAATAAAATATACCAAAAAATGATGAAAATATAATCTTTTAGAAACAAAATTATTGAAACAACGACAAAGAATTAAGGAAAGCAGGCCGCGCAGAACGCATTATATTAAATACCTAACCTAACTTAACCTAGCCCTTAACCACCTCTAAATACTAGATTTGTAATTAAAATTTACCTCAACGTAGTTTTCTCACACAAAATAAGCAAATCATTACCGATTCCAGAGAGGCAAACCGGTTTTCGTCAGATCTTAGACATCATAATTCTTGAGTGTATTCCATTTAACAGGCAAGTACCAAAGAAAGTTCTCAAAAAAGAAAATTAGGGAGAAGAAAGGCTTAGTTTAGTTGTTTTTTGCTATCTTGAAAGTGGTCAAGTTTACCTTACTTACCTTAGATCCGCCTCTGCATCCAGAGGCACCCAGGGCATCAAGAAGGAGCCGCCAATCTTCCCGCAGGTTCCCGCTGGTCAAGTTAGGCGAATGTATCCAGAGCCTAAATGATCTCCTGGGAAGATATTACGAAGCATCTACCTTCACTCCTCCGCCATTTAAATGGCAATATCCTTAGGTGACGTTTGATACTCTCTATGTCATAAAAGTGGGTATTAGTTAGACCTAGGCGCCGCGCCGATGAGGGAAGACCGGTGGCGGCGGGGCAAAAAACAGCACGCCGCGCCGCCGGTAAGACGCCGGCGGCGCGCCGCCGATAAGATGTCGGCGGTGCGCCGCCGGCGCGATCAATGTTGACCGCAAACATTAATGTTTTCATCAGTCTTTCTCAAATCACAGCTTCAATTTACAACAGATTCGAGCCTATTCATGAGTTCTAAAATTCACAAGTCGCTGGCTGGAAACTGGTCTTCTTCGTTATTCATCAAGAGAAGTAGAAATCTGGTAGAAACGAAATGGCTGTGGCGTTTCAGAACCCTTGCATAATACGAGTAGTTGAAGTATCTATTAGCTATGTATTCTTAACATAAATAATTATCAAAATTAGTAGTTTTTTTCATCGAGAATTACTGCACATAAAACTTCAAAAACCGTATCACAAACTTCGTCAGTTATCTGGGTAAAAACTTTGAATATAACTTTGAACTTAGAATCTTAATTTTTTCATAATGCCCTTTGCCTATATCTGTTTTGTCACATTTAAAACATTTGAAATGGGCGACTTTGATATTGATTGTTTTTTTTTTTTTTGCTCTTTTGGATTCCTAAGAAGCCTTCTTGTATTAAAAACTGGTTTTTCATTACAATTAAAAAAAATGCATTTTAAAGTTTTTTTTGGCTTCTATATAGAATATATGTCATGTAGGCTAAGGCTGAACTGCTGCTTTTTTTATCGCTTATGGCTGCTCTTTTGGATATCATTCATTTTTTCTTTTGAGGATTCATTCCAAATTATAAACTGATAAATACCTAATATCAGTCAAATTATAAACTGTATCAAAAAGGAGTAAATTTATCAAATTGAAAAATACATGATGAACACTTCACATGAGAACACTTCAATTACAATGACACAAAAAACACTTAATAGTTTATGGGCTATGAAGAAAAATGAAGTACCAGCTATTTTCTTAGGTAAAAAATGAAAAGCTCATCCGTTTTAAGTGTAATTAAATTAAATAATATGCTGACTGAAGTAGCTCCAGGAAGATGTTGAAATCTTCATCCTTGTTCGTCACTTTTAATCCAAGCAAAATGTTAGGACACTTAGTATCAGTTATTGAGTTTAAGCTTTGATTTCCAAATGCTCACAAGAATTACCAAATTTAAGAAAGTCGCAACAATAAGTCACCTGTGGTGAAAATACTTAAGACTCCTCTTTGATCCCCATCCAGGCTCAAACCTTCTGCTATGGTCATTTCCATGGAAATCTCCAAAGAGTTTCTTTTTAAAATAGCTTTTAAGCGTAGTTAGGGGTATTTAGACTTTTTTGCTTTTCTTCAAAGCTTTGAAAAAAGTGTTATAATATTCCAAATGTTACATTTGTGCATATTTTTGGTAATCATTTGTGGGGTGATCGAACTTTCTAAACCACTGTAGATACGTAAGAACGTTGCAACATCTAGTACCCTGAGGTCATAAGACTGCCAAAGACTCCTCCTTGAACTTCCCAAATTGAAAGCTTTTATTATGAGCTGGCCTTTTAATGTAACTTGGGCACTGGACCAAGGGCGCCATTGTTACTCGAGCGCACCGTTAGGTGGGGATGTCGATATCGCTTTCGTCACACCAATTCGTTTTAGTGTGCATCTGCCTGGTACATATGAATGAATGTTTTCAAAGTAAACCCGTTTCATCAATAGGAAAAAAAACCGGATTGGACGAATATGTCCCTTTCCCTTTGGACGATAAAACCATGCAAGTGCTGTATCAAGTATAACTCACGAAAATCTTGTTAATTTTGTCAACTTTTCAACTTTTTGGCATCCCTGCTTTCAATAAAAAAAAATCAAGGTACTATCACTTAAATATAATAACTCCCTATGCCCCCGTTCTGGATACCATCTTGATAGGATACCGTCTCTGCTTTAAATAAAAAAAAAATAATTAACTTATTGGCACCCCTGCTTGAAAAAAAAAATCGAGGTATTATCATTTAAAAATGAATACTTACCAACCCCCCCCCCCCCTGTGGATACCACCTTGATAGGATACCGTCTCAGCTTTCATTAGAAAAATAATTTACTGAATAATTAACAAGGTCACTATATGGTTCAAACAAACACACAAAATAACGTTAAACAGCTTAGTGTTCCTTGAAAAAAAAAAATTGAGGGTATGAGTAAAGGGATACAAAGAAAACAACAAAATTGTCGAAATTATTCAGATATACCTCAAATTATTGGAAAACTGAGTGATAGATTCGCCACGGCATTCCATAAGATCCAAAGAATCGAATTAAAAGGGAGCACACACAAAAGCCAAATAAGGCCAGTAGCCTATGAGAAATCGCAAAATACCCAAGACAATGAACAAGTCCTAATGGGGGCCCTGGGTCTATCAAAATATTTCAATGGCTTCCCAGGGAATTTGATATCATTTTCTTCTGTCTCCACTTTAAATGAAAAAAATAATTATCTTTTTGGCATCCCTGCTTTCAATAAAAAAAAATGAGGTATTATCATTTAAAAATAATAGCCCTCTATCCCCCTCCCCTATAGGCAATAATTTACAATTTATTTATGAATCATATTTTTGGGGTAACTTCCGGTTCAATCTTTAATTCCCCAACTTTGTACATAGCTTAGTCTATAGCTAAATTTTGTCTCAACCGAAGGCTGTTTTTTTTTTTTTTGGGGGGGGGGGTAAAAATGTTCCAGAAAGAAGATTGTATTTTCTATCAGGTGTTCAATAATTGAGTATTAAACATTAAGAAAATCTTATCTAAAAACAGCAAAAAAAAAAAAAAAATCTGCAAACTTACAATTCAGCTGTAGAAACAATCTGTCGGCTGTCAATTTCAAAATCCAACAAAAGGCTGAAGCTGTATAGTAGTGATTGCGTTCTATAATTCTATTCAACTTGAAAATAAAATTCTTGACTACCAATGATGTAAGAAATAGCGATTGGGAAACTGCATTCGAAATGATTTAAACTCATTTCATAAAGACGATACTTTTTTTTGTCAACGTATGAAGAACTGTGTATATTGCAATATTTGCAATAGCATATTGCATCTGTCTGGTTTTTATGCAAAGTAACAAAAGAGACGAAAATTAATGAACAAGAGAGCAGTGAAGAATTATGGTATGCAAAGTAATATTTGGCAGGGAAAGTCACTGGTGATAAATCACTAGGGGTGGCACCGTGATTGCATGATTTTCGGGGATTCAGAGAACCAAATTTTTTTTCGGGGTGACGCATAGATTTTCGGGGAAATACCCGAAAATTCGGGGATAGTGCAAGCTCTGCTTGATTTCTAATCAGCAAAATCGAAATAATAAACCACACGAGAAGGAAAAGCTCCGACTTTGCGGTTGACGCAATAAAGAATTGCCGTAAAAATAATTTAAAGTCGACCGAACGCCGCCACCTCTGCCGGTGGCGGCGTGCCTGCGGCGCGCCGGTGGCGTTACGACACTTAGGCGGCGTTCGACCGGGCCTCTCATCGGTGGCGTTCGGTTGATCTGCCGGCGCGGCGCCGGGGTCTAGTATTAGTCTACAGTTAGGCCAGCTCAAAAGGGAACACTATAAGATTCAGAAAGCAACTTATAAAAATTCTAAAATACTTGCTTATACAATTCATAATAGCGCTTCACTTTAATTTATCCTCCTCCCTTCCTAATGGGAAAATATGTAGCCAAGATTCTATATTTTTAATACACACGTTACTCTTTTCTTCAAATAGATTCAACAGCAAAGAAACTACGTCAAGGAAATCAAGAAACGGAAAAATACCGGGAAAATATATAATTTGGCTACGTATTCACACATTAGGGTGGGGGGGGGGGGGGAGAGAGCTGACAAAGTGAAGGGAAATGCCCCTAGGAATAACACAAGGAAGTATTTTGGATTTTTTTTAAAGTTGTTTTCAGAATTTATTGTTCCCTTCAGAGGAAGAGGAATAGTGCATTAGCACCAAATCTTGGCAGTTGTAGTAGGCTAGTTGACTTTAAGCTGTTAGGCCTACTGGGGATGGAATTCGGGTTTCTTTACTCTCCCCTGCCATTCGATGTACCTGAAAAGGCAAATATACTGCAGTTCGGGGTTAAACATAATTACCAAGTGGTAGGTGTCGTTAGTGACATTTCTTTTCGACACTAGGACTTAGTTCTACTCCTATAAGTTTAAGGTTCCCATACTCTTGGTCCAAGGAAAAATGAAAGTTTTACTTAATCAGGGGCTTATTAGGGATGGAGATGGACAGCTATCCAAAGAAAAAGTTTGAGATAGCCACGTTTATAACATTCATTATGAGGACTACAGGATACAAAGTTTAATGGGCATGAATAATCACCCCAAGGCCTGTCGAGACGAGAAAGAAGAGAAGTTGAAACCTGTTAGGCTGGAGTCGAAAAAGAGCATCACACAATATTATTTTAATAAAGAAATGTACGTTAAAAGCTTTTTTCGTTAATTTAATATGTAACCGACAAGCACTGTTTGCTTACTGGTTTTTGGTGATATTAATTCAAAAAACTTTTTCCACAAAATAAGTTTTTGAAAGAAAAGTAAAGAACTCCATTTAACCAAAAATGAGAAAAAATAAAATCAAATAATCTACCAAGCGTGAAACTACCACAAATCAGCATCGATAAATAAATAAAACCCAAAACGAACAGATATTACAATAAATAACCGAGTCAAACTCAAAACGAGCAGAAATTAAAATGAGTAGGGCTCAAAACCCCTATGCCTTCCCAAGGCCAGATCAAAATTTGCACTTTACTGAAAAAAATATAAATGTTTTTACTTTTATAACTTTAATAAATCAAATAATATTAACATTTTGATTACTAAATATCAGTATATGTATATTAAACTGACAATGCACATTCATTTGTGTTTTTTTCAGTGCCCTGGTCTTGTGCCCTGGGTTTTTTTTTCAGTGCCCTGGTCTAAAGGGGGGGGAGGAATAAATAATACATTGTGCCCACATCGTTCTTTACTTAGGCAGCGCTACCTATGATTACACAAAAAAAAAAAAAAAAAAAAAAATTGGCGACGATTTGGAAGCAAAGCGAAGATTAATTTTGCGTGGAGTTATAGACAGTGCTAATAGAATTTAAAAATAATAAGGCCCCTGATAGCTCAGTAAATGAATTTTTAAGTATGGTGGTTGTCAATAGAGAGATAAACTACCGATCGAATTTAGTAAAACTTCAATTAAATCCTTCCATAAAAAAAAGGTGATAAGAGTGCGTGTGGCAATTATAGAGACATTCGACTGATTTCTCTACGAATTAAATTACTTTGTATGATGATATTTTTAGACTTAGAGATGCTGTAGACAAAGTTTTAAGAGAAGAAAAGTGTAGTTTAGGAAAGGGAGAGGATTCGCCGACCAAATTTTTACTATTATATTAAAAACTGAGGAGTGCATCAGTCTATAAGAATCAGCCTATCTCGTCCATTATAAGCTTTTTTAATTTGTGAGCCAAAATTATTTATAATTCATTGGGTAGCCTTGTCATAACTTGTTTTTTCGATAAAAAAAAATTATCTTTTTAAAATTCGGGGAAGGGTAATCCCTAAAAACGTTCTGGTATGCCTGAGTAGTAAGGGGGTTTCAGTTTTAGCGGCAGCCCTATCCCTTCGAATCCCGATCCCGATATTTTTTCCAAACTTCTTCAAAACACAGGTGTTATGAATTTTTTAAGATATGCAGGTGCATGTTACGTAACAGGAGTTGCGTGATTTACTAAATTTATTCAGGGTGACGCAATCTTGCGTGCTTATTGGATCTTACGAATCGCTTCAAAAATATCATTTAATAGGGCTTAAATTTACCTCTAATAACAACCCTCTCCCTCTGGAATTGCTTTCTAGGGTGGGCTAGCAGCACATTGAGACGGTGGCGTGAATATACATAGTTTTGACTAAAAAAATGTGACATTTTCACTACTAACTCTCAAAAATAACTGAATACAAAAATGTATCTTTTTTTCTTCGTTTGCGCGTTTCATTTTTCAAAATATGATTTTGCTAGTATTAAGATTTAAATTAATGGAATGTAAAAGGCAGGTGCATCTAATAGAGCAATAGAAACGAGGCTTTTTCATTTAGACCTCCCAAAAATATCTCTTAATAGTCCTTAAATTTACCTCCAATAGAACCCTCCACCTCGGGTATTGCTTGCTAGGGTGGGATACCCATGTCTTGAAGAAAAAACTTCCTATGATGTAATGACTAAGTTTATATCTTGATTTGAAAGGGGCCTCAAGGTTTTTCTCCTGGCCCTCTAACAAGTCCTATTGCGTAACAACCAAAGAAAACATGATTTGGTCGGACCTGAAGATTTTTTCTGGCTCTCACGGGTTTTTTAAACAATCAAAGAAAAACTACGATGTAACGCGTACGCTATCATCTTGACTAGCTGACTCTAACAAATCCTATTATATAACAACCAAAGAAATATTGAAGAAGGACATCTTGAAGAAAAATGCCTTAAAAAAGTCTTTAAATGTATTGAAACGTCTTGAAGATCGTCTTGAAGATTGTCTTGAAGAAAAATTTATTAAGAAACGTCTTGAAATGTCTCGAAAAGTCTTGCAGTTTACTGAATTTTCGCTTTATGGAAAAAAACAAACAAATGACCGCGCACTGTCAGTTAAACTGACATATACTTACATTTCAAACAGTTCGTGGTAACGAACTGTAAGTAAGGAGAGACCCGGCTCAATGGTAACCGAAACTCTAGAAAACGGTATTTTGATACAAATAGATACATCAAAAGAATCACATTTTAATGCTGATTTCAAATATATAAGTTTCATCGAGTTTAATTCTACCCATCAAAAGTTAGGCGCCTGAGAAAATTTGGCTGATTTTCGAAAAAAGGAGGAAAGACGCCCTAAAATTTATGGAACCTTAATGAAAATCACACCATCATATTCAGCGTATCAGAGAACCCTACTGTAGAGGTTTCAAGCTTCCATCTACAAAAATGTGGAATTTTGCATTTTTTGCCAGAAGAAAGATCACGGGTGCGTGTTTATTTGTTTTTTTTTCCCAGGGGTGATCGTATCGACCTAGTTGTCCTAGAATATCGTGGGAGGGCTCATTGGAATGGAAATTAAAAGTTCTAGTGCCCTTTTTAAGTGACCAAAAAAAATGGAGGGCAACTAGGCCCCCTCCCACGCTCATTTTTTTCCCAAAGTCACCTGATCAAAATTTTGAGATAGCCATTTTGTTCAGCATGTTCGAAAATATAATAAGAATGTCTTTTAAGATTACTTAATCCCCCGAAATTCCCGGGGGGAGGGCTGAAAGTTATGAATTTTACCCAATGTTAACATATAACATTGGTTATTTGGAAGTATACAGACGTTTTCAGGGGAGATTTT
>JAQQPU010024571.1:0-12558 GCA_029168905.1 Artemia sp. Kazakhstan ARC1039
GTGGAATTGTTTCCTATTCGTTTTTGTAAAAGCACGCAAAGGATAAAAGTATAACGTATGTTGTATATTGAAAGTGACATTAAACAAAAAATGTATATGGTAAAAGATAAAAATCAAAAATTTGTTTTATTTATAAAAGGGGCTATTCAGTATTGCGATTGTATAGCTCATATTTTTCCACAAAAACATTTACCTCCTAAGGTGTGTTTTGTTGCTATCAGGTCTTCTAATATTTAGTGCGAAGATTATTAGCTTCAGTTTCCAGAATTAGCTGAAGGTTTTTTGCAATATCAAGTTTACTTAGTGACGCTAGGTGACGCTGAGGACGTTTAGAGTTTCCCGCAATATTATTTTCTAAGCTACTGCGAGGCGCTACCCAAAAGATTAGGGATTTTGCCGCATAATGAAATGTCTTCCTTTAACTTCTTTTGTACAGTATTTCCTTTTGGGCATCGATCCTGCAATTCTAGTGTTTTTCCTTGATTCCATGCATTCCCGGAATTTGGCAAGAGTGAATCCTCGAAGCATGCCCTTTCATTCTGCCTGGACCTCTTCACTTATGTCAAACTCCTGCTTATTGTCAGCAAAGAGAAAAATATTTACTCCTTTCTTTCAATTCTAAACTAGAAAGTGTACTTTCTTTTAATGGCATTTGTAACGTATTTTTGTCAGCAAGTCATATTGCTCTTTAACTCTGGAGTGACAAATAATTCCTCTTTTTAAAACCTGATTAGTTTTAAAAACTAATGTGGACAATTTTAACCCATTAAAAATTTAATAAATGTGTTCCTCGAAATTTGTTCCTCCTTTATAAAGGCTTATAAAGGCTATAAAGGCTTATAAAGAGATGACACACACACAGAGAAGACACAAACACAAAGACGACCCACACACAGAGACGACACACACATAGGGACGACACACGCACAGAGACGACACACACAGAGACGAAACACACACAGACGTGACACACACATAGACACGACACACAAATAGAGACCCAACACACACAGAGACGATACACACACAGAGATGACGAGATGACGAACATATAGAGACGACACACGCACAAAGACGACACACACAGAGATGACACACAAACAGAGACGACATACACATAGAGACGACACAAACACAGAGACGATACACACACAGAGACGACAAACACACAGAGAAAACGCACACACAGAGACGACAAACACACAGCCGGAATATTCGAATTTTTGTTATTATTGATGAAAAAAGACTTTTTTTCCACTGTTACTGGGATTGAACATGAGAAATGTTCAATCCCGTCATATTGATACTCATATGCGAAATTTGTTCCTCGTTGATAAAGACTTCAGGACATGAAGCCAAAATATTCGGATTGTCATTGTTATTTATGAAAAAATACTTTTTTGTTAATTTCCACTATTTATGGGATCGAACATGAGAAATGTTCAATCCTGTCATATTGATACTCAAATGCGAAGCTTGTTCCTTGTTGATAAAGGCTTCCGGACATGAAGTCGAAATATTCAAATTGTTGTTATTATTATTATTAGTGAAAAAAAGACTTTTTTTGTCACTTTCCATTGTTTATGGGATTAAACGTGTAAATTTTCAATCCTGTCATATTGATGCTCAAACGCAAAATGTTTTCCTCGTTGATAAAAACTTCAGGGCGTGAAGCTGAAATATTCAGATTTTCATTGTCATTAATGAAAAAAAAATTTTTTTTTGTTATTTTCCACTGCTATTGGGAACATAAGAGATGTTTAATGCCATCAGACTCATGCACACATCGGAAATTTTTTCCTCCTTTATAAAGGCTTCCGGACGTGACCCCGAAATATTCGGATTGTCATTATTGTTCGTGAAAATGGCTTTTTTGCTAATTTCCACTATTTATGGGATTGAACATGAGAAATGTTCAATCCCGTCATATTGACAGTCATATGCGAAGTTTGTTCCTCGTTGATAAAGGCGGGCGTGAAGCCGAAATATTCGGATTTTCATTATTATTAGTGAAAAAAACATTTTTTTGTTAGTTTCCGCTGTTATCTGGAACATAAGAGATACTTAATACCTTCAGATTGATGGACATATGGGAAATTTGTATCCCAAAGTTACTCTTAGTAGTTCCTCCTTTTCTCTGTGCTTTCCCCTTCACAGCATTCAATCCATGTTTCATTGCTGACTTTAATCTTTTTCAGTCTGATGAATTATTTGATAGTAACAGGTGTTCCAAACAGAAGAAAAAGATAGATTTGATCAATAAAAGTGGTGAGTAGCATTCGTATGAATCTCTTAGCCGAAGCTTTGATGAGTTAGATGTTGCCAGTATGTTTGTGTTAACCCTTTTTTATCCTTTTTTTTCTTTATTTTTAGTTGTTTTTATTTATTTCATCTTCCTTTCATTCTATTTATTTAATTTTTTCTTCATTGTATTTATTTTATTTATTTTTATTCTTTTATTTTTATTTTGTTTCTTATATATTTTTTTGGTTTTTTATCCTGTTCTTTGTGGTTTTTTTGTCATTTTTTGTGTTATCTTTGTGCAACTTTCATTTTGTACTTTTGACAAAGAACCAAAAAAAGGTTAGGAAACTAAAAATAAAACTTGCACAGATGCTAAGAATATTTCCAACATCATGAGTGAATGAATAAATTGGTTGTACGACCTGTTAAATGCGAAATAGGAAGTATGAAATAAAAATAGGAAAGTAAAATTGAAAGGGACAACAAAAGAAAGGTGAAATTCACAACACCATAGAAGCACAATTATAACACAAAAAACGCGTATATTTTTCTTTAATATTTTTGTTTTTTTAATATTTCGTTTCTTTAATATATTTTTTTCTAATATTTTTATTTTTATTTCATATATTTCTTTTGAACGTCGTGGGACATTACTGATTCGATTTTTATGTGCTCCACTGTATCTGCCGGTGGTAGCACTAGGGTTTATGATTTCTTATCTCCTAGTTTGATAATACGCTTCTGCCGTATCTCCTAGTTTAATAACAGTTTATCTCTTGTTTTGTTGTATTTTATAGTTGAATAATCTCTTCTTTATTTTTATGCTTTATCTCCTAGTTTAATTCTCTATGTTTCTACCACATTTCCTAGTGTCATAACGGTGTCTCTGTATTTCGTGAAATAATAACCATTTTTCTGTGTTTCTGTCGTATCTCTTAGTTCAATAGCCGTTTCTCTATGTTTCTGCCGCATCTCCTAGTCTACAGTTTTTCTTTGTTTCTGCCATATCCTTTAGAATATTAACCGTTCTTCTATGTTTCTTCATATTTTCTTGTTTAATAGCGTTTTCTCTATTTTTCTGCCGTAGTTCTATGACCCTGTTTTTCGCTTCTTTGAATCTAAATTCCGATTTCTTAGAGTTTCAAATATAGTTTTGAATCATAAAAGATAGTTTTGGTTACTTGAAAACAAGAATTATTCGTAAAGGTGCAGAATAGAAGCTCTGCAGAAGGGGACATTCTAGGACACAAAGAGAGACATTATTAGATTGATAATTTTATGCTTGTTTTTATTGTTTTATTTGCTTTTGGATAATTCATCCCTCCATCCCCCCCATAACGGCCTCATATAGCCCTAATCTATATAAAAACTAACTTAAAAAACGATGAGATTCTTACTTTATGGTATGCAGAAAATATCAATGAATCATACAGAATTCATAAAATATTAGGGCTACGTTATTTTCATATTGTATAGGGTTATATGAGCCATTAGAGGGGGGGGGGGTCACTAGAAACGCGGACAAAACTATGAAAATGAGCGTGCAATTAGCAATCTAAAATGTCTCTCTTTTTGTTCTAGCATGCCTCCTTTTGGAGAGCCGCTATTCTACACCTTTACCGAATTATTAAGGATTTCTACCAAATCCGTGTAGTAACAAATATTAATGAAGCATAGAAATAAATTCTTGTTATTTTGTGTAATGTTTCTGTATGTGCAGTATAATTTAATTAGAATTAAATTTTTATTTTGTTTTGCCATGACCCTAAGGCTTTTAGAGTAATAAAATCTATTATTATTATTATTATACTATTAAGTTACTTCGGTTTAAAACACCATAAATTTAAAAAAAAAATGAAATTTGAGTAGTTTCTTTGTTTTTATTTGAATAATGTTTCCCCTTTGAAATCGCTTTGGTTTTTATGTTGTTTTTTTAGCTTTCATCTTTGCTGCAGACGCCTTGTTTGATATAGGTTAAATTGGATTTTTGACCTCTTTTCTCGTCTTTTTAATTGGCCATAGACCAGTGACCTGGTTACAACAAAAATATTTTTGTTTAGTTTCTTTTCTCAACAGCTTTTCTTTCCCTTCGACGTTTTTTCTCTCTCTTTGACTCAAGGCAGTTTTATGCCATCATATCTGCTTCTTCAGTCAGATTTACCAACCAGTTTTAGGCGATTTGTATCGTATTATTAGTGTTACTCATAGATATTCTGCTGTGGTATGATTTATACTGTTTCAGTGCCAGATTCGTCAAGCAATACTGAAAGAACTCCATCAAAAAAAGTAAACATTGATGCGTCAACTTCTTCGGGGGAGAGATTCATCTGTTTAGTCGAGGGATGTGGATACTCGGCTGATTATCAGAGTCGAATGAACGTACATATGGTTAAGCACACAAGAGAAAAAAAGTTTAAATGTGAGAGATGCTCCAAGGAATACTCACAGAAAAGTACACTCAGTAAGACATTCTTAAGACACTTTTATTTAACTTAGCCATTTAATACTTTTCCAACGTTATTTAAGATACCCAATGCAGCTTAAGCTTTATATTTCTCATTACATTCCTGGTATTTCACTGCAACAACAGGAAGATTGTGTTGTTTATTTATATAGTATTTTATTCATCATTTAAATTATTGATATTATTCCTTGACGTTTTTCTCATATTTTATTGTGTCAACCTTGGAGCAATACCTGCTACTTCCTATTTTTGTTATTAATTTTTTTTATCAAATAGAGGTAGGTGTGGTCTCAGCATGAGGTTTTACCAGTAATATTTTATAAGCATGAATTTTTATAAGCATTTTATAAACATACACTAGTATAAATATGGTCAGTTTTTTATTTAAAAAACGTTTTTTAATAAAATAAAAAGTTGTTTTTTTATTTGTGAGGCTGTTTTAGTATGAAAGATGCTCAAATGAGTATTCATAGAAGAGTAAGATTTTCTTCTTTTTTTTTCAAATAAGAATAACCACACGAGAACAATAGCATATTCAAGTTCTGAGTGAGGCTCACTTGTGTGCCAGTTGATGCGCAACTATAGTGCCAACAGTGTATTCATACCATAGTTTAGTTAGTTGGATAGTTTTCAATATTAAAGTGTATTTTTTAAGACTGACTAGTCAAAGGAAAGAGCTAAGGCAGATTTTATTCTTAATGAAATCTCACTAAAAACATGTTTTGAGAATTTGAGTAAATTCTCAAATTAACAAGCTACCGTAAGTTGTTCTAAGATAAATTTTTTGCAGAGTTCTCAAAATATTTTCTCGAATTTCATAATTTATCAGAATATTTTCCTGAATAGTTTCAACCTTGCTCAGAAAATTAAATTCTGGCTGCTAAAGAATAGCGAGAAGAGACGAAAGAAAACAGTAAATTAAAGCTACAAAAGTCAACTTAAAACTAAAGCGAGCTAAGTTAAAGGTGACATTAAGAGTTGTAATCAACTGAAATTCTGTAAGATTAGATTCGTTAAATGTTTGGTTTTTGGACGAAGGCTGCATTGCTTTTCCATGATTGCGTTTCTTAAAACTATGGAACGACAGCCGTTCTAGCCGAGTGGTTAGCAAGCTAGAATTAGTATCCTTTGTCCATGTCGACAGCGGTTCGAGTTCTGGATTTGCCAGTTGTTTCGTCTGGAACGGGGTCAGTGGCATAATTCTGTAAGCTGAGCCAGAGTCGAAAAAGCTCTAAATGGTTACCTGGAGAAATCTGGAGGAGATAAACAGAAAGGGTTTGTGAAAGCTCAGGATGGCTGACCCCAACCCCCTATTGGACTTCCTGGCTGTAGGGCTATGAAACGGAGATCAGCACCCCTGGTAGGGACTGTGAAATCCAACGCCGTATTCTTTGCCTTTTACCTTACCTTTTCCCTTTAAAGAAAAAAAATCTGCCTGACTAATTTATCCTATTTTTTTTATTAATGTATATGTATCAGATATCTAGCAAGAATGTGAATAGGGGGGAGTAGGTATGAAGTAGTTGACCTGACAATACTGTCAATTAGTGGCTCAGGGATGCTTGACATAAGCAGAACTGCAAAACCATCTTTTATGTGTTTATGTTGTAAAAATAATAAAAATACAGTTACAGCACATCGCAAATGGATTTGACCCTAAGTGCAGAAAATACGTCCATTTCTCTACCACGATAGTAATACATTAGTATATATGAATATTTACTTACAATATTTACAGCCATATTACTAATAGCAGTCCTCAAAGAAAAGAATAAAACTTTGATAAAAGCCAAAAAAGGAGTGACATACGGTTTATACATTCTTTTCCCTTTAGACATATCATTCAATCATTTTGAATTGTCTGTGGAGGGGTATGGCCCCTTTTGCCCCTTTACATTGATTCACTAGAACCAACGTTGAATCGGCTTGTTTTTTGGGGAAAATCCATGACTATTTCGTCGGATGGCAAAATTATATTACTTTTTCGTTCATGCCTGTCTCATGTTTGACTTTTTCTTATCAAGGTTTAAAAAAGGTATTTTTCAAACCTAGAAGGTCATTTCTGCCCCCTTCCTGCCCACTCTCCCCCGCCCGCTTCCACCCCTGAGTTCATGAGAAATGTATGTAAGAAGAAATGCTGGAGAATCTCATTTTTTCTAAGATGTTTTCTTATTCCTATCGTTTCAAGTTGCTAACTCCAGGCCAATTGAAATTTTTCAGAATACCTAGAATCAGCAGAACAGCCTGTTTTTTTCTAATGAAAAAAAAGCAAAAAAAAAAAAAATGATTTAAACTTACAATCAGGAAGTCAGTATGAGAAAACATGTCGTACAAAAGTTACAGAACTAAAACTTTGTTCCTTTTTTTTCATTTGAAAATATTTTTCTTTTTTCTTCACAAGAAATAAACCCCTGTTTTTTTATTTGTTTTTTTTTTCTCTTTTTTTATGTTCTAAAAAAGAAAACATAAAACGAAAAGTTAAAATATAAAAAATATAACTATTTTTCAAATTCAGTGTATGCAGTTTATATAAGCAACAATTTGCCATTGAAAACATATTTCCTAACAATTCTTTTTTCTCGCAAGTTTCTTTTGAGTGGTAAAACTAAAAAAAAAATTGAATTTTGAAACTTTAAGCCTTTACATGTTAACCCTTCCCTAAACGTAGAGTTTTCATAATTTTCAGATCAAATTTTCTTGTAGGTGCAAAAGAATGGGATAATATCTGGTGAATATAATTTTCCTTAGATGTATATACATTTACGCAGATTATGTACTACTACTATATATATATATATATGTGTATATTATATATAACTGCTATATTTATTATATACAACTCACTCACAACAATACCGTTCTGCCTAAGGCCAACACAGTTGTGTAAGCTACTCAGTCCTAATCTGTTCAAAGCGTTGTTATAATACAAGTTCCATTTTCTGTAAATCCTTTGTTATGACATCCTCCAACCAACTTGAGGATGTCTTGAATTCTGTCTGGCCCCAGATGGATGGCCAAAAAGCACAATTTTTTGTAGTTTTTTTTTTAGTAAGTTTTAGTAACAATTTTTAGTAATCTGTCATGCTTTGTCTAAAATTTAACCTAAACATCCTAACCTTTATTTTTATATAGCTCTAGACAGTTGGACCCATTCACATCTTTCGTGAAATATTGCTTGATATAAGTCAGTCAAACTAGTGCTTAAAACCTTAGTACAACTTTCCCTCGTGTTGATGCTAGGGTGGAACTTTCATAATTTTCCTTAAACCGAACCTTGACTGGAAATAGTGCTGCAGGATGACGTTGGCGAATAGCGTCCCTCGAGAAATTTATAGCCTAGTAAAAGACACAGCAGTGCACTGGATTTTGATTGATGGGTGTTTTTTGCGGTATTTTTAGCTTTAACTTCTTCCTAGCAATGTTATTTATTATGGGCTGTCTTCGCATCGTAGCGAAATATTTATGCAGGCTATAGACTTTGACTTAAGGCTCCTGCCGAGGGTTCGGTGTAGAGAACGATGAGACCAGGTGCCTCCAGGTTGACCTATCGCTTGCCAGGCTCGCAGCTTCTTCCACCGGGATGTGTGCTTGGGTAAGGAATTCATCGGCTTTGTCTTTCCGCCTAGTGGGGGGGGGTCCTCTGGGTCGCTTCCATCCGTGTAGGGTGGGTCGAAGTCGAATACGACCCGTACTGGGGCGTCGCGGGACATGCGAAGGAGATGGCCGTGCCATTGAACAGTACGTTGGGCGAGCTGCGCCGAGAAAGGAGTTTGTGCCGTACGTGACAGGAGGGTCTGGTTGCTAACGAAGTCAGTCCAGTGCAGTCCCTCGATTCTGAGGAGATGTTTCGTCTGTGCGACATCGACGGTGCTGAGGATAGATTTTGCAGCTGGCCACGTCTCCGCTCCATACAGCAGCACGGTGCTGACTGACGCATTGTAAATGCGCATTTTGGTAAAGCTGCTAATGTTTGGCTTTCGCCAGAGGCTATAGACATACGTATAAAATAATTTATGATATGTATTTAGGATCTATATAACAAGTTACGTTACGTCATATTTTACGCATATGTATATTGTACTTGTTAGTTATCCAAAAAACAGCAAAGAGAGAAAAAAATTCAATGAAAAGACAACAAACGAGAATGCGGCCAGTAGAGAGAAAAGTTGAAAGACTAAAACAACGCGGATGTTTCGCCTGTATGCAAACTAGGCGTTTTCAGAACAAAAGAAAACAAACAAAGATAAAAAAAACTAAAATAAACTAAAAACAAATAAAACCATCACCAATATTTATAAAATATAATTGTCGCAACTGATCCACGTAGGTCACAGAAGCTATTAGAGTTACTTCGATGAGAACTCCAAAGCAACTGATTAAAAAAGTATAAAAATTGAAATGAAGTTAGTTATTCTGTTGCGAAATACTTCTCTTATTAGCTATTAATTAAAAGAACTTTTTCCACAAAATAAGTTTTTCAAAGAAAAGTAAAGAACTCCATTAAACAAAAAATGAGCAAAAATAAAATCAAATAATCTACCAAGCGTGAAACTACCATAAATCAGCATCGATAAATAAATGAAACCCAAAACGCGCAGAAATTACAATAAATAACCGAGGCAAACACAAAACGAGCAGAAATTAACATAAGTTGGGCTCAAAACCCCTATGCCTTCCCAAGGCCAGAACATAATTTGCACTTCACTGAAAAAAAATACAAATGATTGTGCATTGTCAGTTTAAAATACATTTACTGATATTTAGTAATCAAAATCTTAATATTATTTGATTTATTAAAGTTATAAAAGTATAAACATTTATATTTTTTTCAGTAAAGTGCAAATTACGTTCTGGCCTTGGGAAGGCATAGGGGTTTTGAGCCCAACTTATGCTAATTTCTGCTCGTTTTGAGTTTGACTCGGTTATTTATTGTAATTTCTGCTCGTTTTGGGTTTCATTCATTTATAGATGCTGATTTATGATAGTTTTACGCTTGGTAGATTATTTGATTTTATTTTTTCTCATTTTTTGTTTAATGGAGTTCTTTACTTTTCTTTGAAAAACTTATTTTGTGGAAAAAGTTTTTTTTAATTAATTTCTGTTCGTTTTATATTGACATAGTCTTTTCAGAGAAAAAGAAAATAATACTTTAAATCTTTTCGTTTTTTTTTAAGAATTTATAGTTTGGCCTGCTATTTGTATGCTGGAGAAAAATTTTCAGCAATTTTTAACAACACCCTCTTAAAAATCTGGACACAAATAGTAGTGTTTAATTTAGTTTCATACCTCCTCTAGTTGACCTGAAATGGAAAACTTGATACCATTCGCAAAAAAATCTGTTTACTTTCTTTGATAGCTTGGATACACTTACGCTATTTTGATTTGGTTAAATTTTAAGAGCAGAAGCAGCCCCAAAAGTTTGAACGTTATACCCTCAGTCGTTCTTGGGATACTGCTGAGATGCCTTATTGGGAATTAGCATTAACACAGTGCATTTTGATTTAATCTTATGGCAACATTTAGTTTTTAAACATAAAATCAAATGGGAGGGTGGGGGTGGGAGGGGGGTTAGTTTCCCTCCAATCACTTTCGACTATTAAAAAGGGCATCAGCCCTTTCTATTTTCAATCGAATGAGCCCTTTTCGAAGTTTCTACGACAACTCCTTTGATACAAAGTGCCCTGGTCTAAACAACAATAACAGCAAAAAAATAATACATTATATCCACATCGATCTTTACTATAAAAATGTCAAGCCTTCCAATTACTTTCGACTATTAAAAAGGGCTCTAGGCCTTTCGAATTCCAATCGAATGAGCCTCTTTCGAGTTTCTACGACAACACTTCCTATAAACACCTTATATGGCCCCAGGGCATAAATTACAACTCTTACCCTAAGGGCTGTGAGGGTGGTTGTCATCCTCTAAGACCTAGTTTCCAGAACTTTCAACTACGTTACACAAAATGGCTATCTCAAAATTTTGATTGGATGTGTCTGGGAAAATGGTGGGCGTGAGAGGGGCGTTAGTCTTTCTCCAATCACTTTCAACTATTAAAAAAGGCACTAGCCCTTTCAATTTCCAATCAAATTAGCCCTTTTGAAGTTTCTACGACAACGCTTTCAACAAAAACCGTATATGCCCCCAGGGGATAACTTACAACCCTCGCTCTGAGGGCTGGGTGGGGGTGTTGTTATCCTCACAGATCTAATTTCCAGAACTTTCTACTACGTTGAACAAAATGGATATCTGAAAATTTTGACTAAATGTGTTTGGGGGAATGGTGGGTGTGAGAGAGGGGTTAGTTACCGTCCAGTCACATTCAACTATTAAAAAGGGCACTATCCCTCTCAATTTCCAATTGAATGAGCCCCTTTTGAAGTTTTTACGACAACTCTATCATTAAAAACCTTATATGCCCCTGGGCATAACTTACAACCTTTGCCCTGGGGACTCTCGGGGGTTTGTCATCCTTAAATACATAATTTCCAGAACTTTCAACTACGTTGAACAAAATGGCTGTCTCTAAGCTTTGATTGAATGTGTTTGGGGAAATGGAGGGCGTGAGAGGGGGGTTAATTACTCCCACTCACTTTCGACTATTAAAAAGGGCAATTTAAATTTTCAATCAAATGAGCTCCTTTTGAAATTTCTACAACAGCTTTCTATATAAACCTTATATGCCCCCAGGGCACAAAACACAACCCTTGCACTGAAAGTTCTGATGGGGTTTTTATCCTAAAAGGCCTAATTTCCAGAACTTTCGACTACGTTGAACAAAATGGTTGTCTCAAAATTTTGATTGGATGTGTTTGGGGAAATGGTGGGCGTGAGAGGGGGGTTAGTTGCCCATTTCAATAAAAACCTTATATGCCCCCAGGGCATAACTTATAACCCTTGACCTGAAGACTATGGGGATAGTGTCCTGCTCAAAGGTATAGTTTCCTGAACTTTAAACTTCGTGGAACAAAATGGCTATCAAGAAATTTTGATCGGATATGTTTGGGGAAATGGTGGGTGTGGAAGGGGTGTTTGTTGCCTTCCAATCACTTTCGACTATTAAAAAGGGCACTAGCCATTTCAATTTCCAATCCAAAGAGTCATTTTTGAAGTTTTTACGACGACGCGTTCAGTAAAAGCCTTATATGCCCCCAGGCCATAACTTACAACCCTGGCCCTGAGGGTTTTGGGGCAGTGTCCTCCTATAAAACATAATTTATATCTGGAAATCCAAAACACTGAATAAAATGACTATCTAAAAAATTTGATTGGATGTGTTTGGGGAAAAGGTGGGCGAGAGAGGGGGGCTAGTTGCCCTCAAATCACTTTCGACTATTAAAAAGGGCACTAGACCTTTGAATTTCCAATTGAATGAGCCCTTTTTCAAGTTTCTACGACAAAGATTTCGCTTATATGCCCCCAGGGCATAACTTATAACCCTTGCTCTGAAGACTATGGGGGGATTGTCCTGCTCAAAGGTATAATTTCCTGAACTTTAACTGCGTGGAACAAAATGGCTATCTCAAAATTTTGATTAGATGTGTTTGGGGAAATGGTGGGCGTGGAAGGGGTGTTAGTTGCCTTCCAATTACTTTCAACCATTAAAAAGGGCACAAGCCATATCAATTTCTAATCAAATGAGCCCTTTTCGAATTTTCTACGACAACGCGTTCTATAAAAACTTTATATGCCCCCAGGGCATAACTTGCAACCCTTGTCCTGAGGGCTGTGAGGAGGTTGTCATCCTCAAAGACCTAATTTCCAGAACTTAAAACTACATTGAATAAAATGGTTTTCTCAAAATTTTGATTGGATGTGTTCGGGGGAATGATGGGCGTGGGGGGGGGGGGGG
>JAQQPU010024572.1:0-12557 GCA_029168905.1 Artemia sp. Kazakhstan ARC1039
ATAGAAAAAGCAACTTACCAGATCTTATGATTACGTTTCTAACTCCAGCTTCAGGAGGCAATTGAGCGGCACTTTCCCAATCTTTTGCCAGTTCTGCAATAAAATTACCTGAGCCTCCACTTGATGCCTCAGTATACACCGTAGTCTCTGACGGTGGATAGAAACCTATAAAGAGTTTCTTTACCATACTAAAAAGGCAAAGAGGAAACCTCAGTTCCTGAGCACTAACCGAATAATTTCCAGATAGTAAACGGGCTTAATATTTACAAAACTCGTAATTCTCATAACGTCCCGATTGCTCCCCCCCCGCCAAGAAAAATTTGAGCCTAAAACGCGCTTTCAACCTAAGTAAAGTAAGTTTCGAAAAATTCAATTGGATTTTAGGTATAAAGTATAATTTTGGGCTGGAGACAGTAGGTGCACAATGGCAAAGTAGATAAATTTTTATATTATATAATAATAACCAGTCTGAGCGCATGATCATTAATCTTTACATCACAGATTGCATATCATTCATGATTATAATCATGTAATTATAAGGATATTTCAAAATAAAACGTAGCTATACTTGGTATATTGAATTTTTCATAACGTAGCACGAACTCGCGTAACGGAAAATTCTAAGTAGAGCTCAATTGTACTTGGCGCTGCCTACGTTAAGGACAAAATCAACTCTTAACCATCGTATAAAATCATCACAATCATCATAAGCAAACTATTCGAAAAAATGTGGAATGGAGATGGGGATTCAAGCTCTGATCGAGAGTTAGATGCTTACTAGTAGTAAAGGCAAACTAGAGTTTGACCCCAAACAAATTGCAACAGAAATGATTTTTACACCATGTTCCGGAGAAAAAAAAAGCTGAACAACATATCCAAAGTTGCACATTCTAGGCCGACGCAAAAATAGTTTTTTTGCTTTTCGTGTCAATTTTTTCAGTTTTTTCTAAAAAAAATGAAAGCAAATTTGATGTACAATGTACCAGAAAAAAAGTTTCACAATCATCAACATGTGATTTTACAATTATCATCGATGTGACCTCTTTTTCACCATACTATAAGAAGGCAACTATTCTGACATAAAATGATGAGCTGAGCCCAAAAAACAAATTCACCTGATGTAATGTCTACTAGAAACCCCGCTTCATATTCATCAAAATGCCCTTTTTTATTTTCATTTGACATGTTTCTTTTATTGACTTATTGTCCACCATTTCGTCGATTGTTGGTAAAAACAAATTGCAACAGAAATGATTCTTACACCATGTTATAGAGCAAAAACATCTGAACAACATATCCAAAGTTGCACATTCTAGGTCAACGCAAAACTAGTTTTTTTCGTATCGTAGCAGTTTTCTCACTTTCCTAACAGAAAAATTAAGTTCCGGTAATTGTTCGTTTTTCTTTAACTGAATTATTATTTCGATGTAAGAAGAAGAGATGAGTGCGAAAATGGAGTCAAATTTGGTGTACAGTATTAAAAAGTTTCATAATCATCAATATGAAATTTTTACGCTTCTTGTCGTTGTGACCCCTATTTTTTTTTACCAGACCATCTTTCGCTGGCTAAATTGTCGGTTTTGAGATCTAAAAACTAGTTAGCCTGAAAGTGATCATCGCTGGCTTCATCACCTGGGTCGGCCTAAAAAAAGTGATTGTAAGATGTTTATTGAAACATTAAAAAACATTAAAACATTAAAGTCTTCACAACTCATAAAATTATCGAATCAACTTCATGAACATTTGAAAGACAGAATCAAATTCCGACTAGTATTCACAACTTATTCTTTTAATTCAGATATCTGAGCTTTGTCGTTCTCCACATCGTTATATCTTTCGATTCTTGGAGAGTTAGAACATGAAGCCCCTTCGCACGTTTTACACGCTACAGTGTAAACTAAGCTGTTATTAAAGCAGCTACATCTCGTTGCAGTTGACACTACCTTTCTACATTCCAACTACAACTACATTCCAGTTGACAGGAGCACTTCACGATTTTCAGAAGCAGACGAGGGGCTGGTAGGACGTCAGTAGTCAATGGATACCGAAGTCATCTTTATTTTTTCTACCCCATTCCTCTGCTTTAAGTTCAGAATCAGGATTTCCATTCCATACCTGAACTTGGTAGAAAACCCTGTAACTGTGGAAATTAGCCGCATCAGAAGTTGGTGGTAACTGTTCTGGGTGAACGAACGTGCTAGCAGTAGTCACCTTCTTTTTAAAAACTTCCCTGCGGAGTTCATTCAGATTTTCCCCTTTTGATGAGCCATAAATCATGAGCAGAGCGTCTTCTCCAGCAACCCTTACTTCCTCCTTCGAAGCATACTTCAGCATGAAAATTGCAGCTGATGTACGAAAATCGGCATCTGCCATTAGCTTCTTTAGAGCAAGGCCTTTTCCCACACAGTCGATCCGTGAAGTAGTCACAGCCTAAGATGGCGTGAGCAAAAAGAATCAGATGGCATGTCTCTTGGCACAGCTTCTCTTTCAATTAGCGAGTATTCCATATTCGGGGAGCTTTGTTCGACTTTGGGTCAGGTGCAAAGAATAGTTTTTTGCTTGATAGGTCACCATGATAACACAATAGAACCAAAATGTCAGTTACATCTCCAATGACGGCAGTGTCGTAATACCAAAAAGAATCAACATCGGCTTGCACAATTTGGACATCTGTATCACCTGGTGCCTGGACTACGAAGAAGCCCTTTGGTCGGAGATAAACAGCCAACATGCAGATAACCCTGGCCTTGTTTTTCTTACAGGACAAGAACTCATCCTTTTTTACCTTCAGCTGCATATTTGTTGTCCAGAAGATCTCACGGCCAATTATACGACTTCTCTTTGACTAGGCAATATCCTTTATTGTAGCTCTGACATCGTAGCCGTCAAACACAATAGTGGCAGATGGATACTTTTGGGTCATATAAGTAGCATAAAGGTGAAGGATTTTGGAGTATCGTTAGTTTTTGGCCCAGTAATTCTGTGCAGAAGAGCTCCACCGTCGATGATATATCGAATACCTTTTGGAGGGGGATTAGAGCGCTCCTCAAGATTGCAAGCCTGTGCTATAGCCTTGGCAAACTCTGGCTTGTTCGGAGACCGGAGCATGTAAGAACTGTCAAAAAGTGATGCCGGGTAGGAACACAGTTCGCGCTGAAAGTACTCAGATTCCATGAGATTGATCCTCTTTGCTAGCGTGATGAACCTCTGAAAAAGGAGATTGGAGTCCAGTCTTTTCCAATCACCACCTGGATTCTGCTTTGTAGTAATTTGAACTGCCCGTTGTTTTCGTCGAAACACAAAATCAGCGACCAGCTTTCCAGACATGGAGTCAATAATTTTTAGGCATAAATCTCTAGCAGAATCAACGTTGGCAGATTCGTAGGCTGTCAGACCGTTGGTGATGTTCCTTAGTTGAAGATCCCTATTAAATGGTGATCCTTTTTTCTAGGAAATCGATTAAAGATCTGGGTGTCTTTGCAGTTTTTTAACTGACACGGCTCGGACGTTTCCTTATGTTGTTCAGTGGTTCCATAGAAATACTGTGACATGCCCTCGATCAGAAGACTTAGTACTGAGCAGACTGGTCGAGAAAGAACCCATAAAGACCTTTGAACCTATGTCATACCACTTCCATCGGTAAGGCCACCAGCCATTTTGAGACAACGCATGAGCTCCTACTCAACGACAAGATCCGTGGAGAGTCAGGCCCACAATTTATCAGAACGTCTGATTACATGCATCCCATTCGAAAAGTCTTGATAAACGGCAGGATGGGTTTCATGGAGCTTGACCATTCGCTGGAGGTAAAGCTGGCAGGATTTTGTGTAATTGTTGTGCCCAGATGCCGCGAGATAAGGTAGCATGTCAGAAACTGATTTGAAGTGGAGATCCCATAACCCAGATTTCGCAGTACGGATACCATATAGGAGTATTGGAACCACAGTTTCGAGGTTCTGTACTAGAGCAGCTTGTTAGCTGGCGGATATATTGAATGACTTTTTTGTATCTATAGATGTATCTATAGGTAAGGTATCAAACACGGGCATTAACATGACTTACTAAATGATTACTCAGGCTAATTTTCAATTGTGACTTTTTAGCTTACGGCTTTATCCGAGAAATCACTTGGACAAAGCGTGAGACGAAACATTAATATAATTTATTGCATACAAACATAATGAAAGTGGTGTAGCTGCCTCCTGTGCGTTAACTGGTCTTCTAAACGAGCCAACCATAATTTATCAGCCCACTTATTTTTTTTTTTACCAACAATCGACGAATTGGTGGACAATAAGTGCTAAAAGAAACATGTCAAATGAAAATAAAAAGTGCATATTCATGAATACAAAACGGGTTTTCCAGTAGACACTACATCAGATCAATTTGATTTTCGGACCCAGCTCATCATTTTATGTCAGAATAGTTAGTTGCCTTCTGATAGTATGGTCAAAAAGAGGTCACAACGATGCGATAGGTAAAATCACATATTGATGATTACCAAACTTTTTTCTGGTATATTGTACATCAAATTTGTTTTCATTTTCAAATTTGGGTTCAGCTCTTCATTTTACATCGGGACGGTACTTCATATAAAGAAAAACGAACATTTACCGACAGTTCATTTTTTTTTATAGAAAAAACTGAAAAATTGACACGAAAAGGAAAAATAAAAATAGTTTTGCGTTGACGTAGAATGTGCAATTTTGGATATGTTGTTGAGTTTTTTTTCTCTACAACATGGTATAAAAACTATTTCTGTTGCAATTTATTTGGGGTCGACCCATATTTTTGCCTACTTTGCCTGTACTATAGGAAAAAACTATTAAATTGATTTTCAAAATTTATTAATTTTCATCCGGAACTTCTATTTTGTTCTGCTATACTGAATTTTCTATAACGCAATACGAATTTGTGACGGAGTGTAAATCAAACATATTGCAATACCAGAACTCTTTATACAATTGGCTCCGGTTCATTCGGGAAGAAAATTAAGTCTCTTTAATTTTCTATGTAGTTTTATTTTACGGTATTTTGCTTTTTGCTTTTAAATTTACACTAGTCTTAAGTGATTCTGCGGTTTTGTGTATATGTGGGTATTAGAAGCTCCTCAATTTGAACCCGAGCTCTTTTTCATATTTAATTTCTGCAACAAAGTCAGGCGACGAAAACCACTTTATGATAATCAATCCAGCTTTTTTTGGAATACTACCGACAGAAGTCCAATCACTGCGTTTAAAACTTTCCACAATATCCTTTCCTAATACGCTATAATGTTTGCTACTGGGAAATTCATGCATATTCACATAATTTAGCTAGGAAGAAAGTGAATAAATCACTTAACGCCTTTTTTCGTGATCTTTCTATTTAGAACTCAAAATTGACACTGCCTTCGTTAAGGACAAAATTTACTCTTATGACATAACGTAACGTAATGAAGACATAACGTAACGTTAAGTCTTAAGTTAGGCTAGCGTGAAAGGTTCTACGGCATAGTGTCAAATAACCCTTATTGTGAATACTTAAGAACTAAGGCTTTAAGGAAAATACATATGCTCATTTGTATACACATTAATAACCCACACATACAATGATGACATCTGCAACACCTCAAAACATCTGCAAAATTGGTAAAATAAACATTGTAGGTGAAAGCATTTTGTCTCGTCATGGTACCACCTTTTTTTAGCGGCCTCAAAGTACAATACAATAAAAGAATATCCAATTTCTCTTAATAATAAAATTTCAAAATTTAAATAGACTAACAGGCGTTTTTTTGCAGGCGAAGATGAAACTTTCCAAGGGCCCAAAAGAGGAGTACGCTTTCTAGATCCACAGCGTAACGTTTATTTAAGGCTTTTTTTAAACCAAGCACTAAAATACTATTATACTTTTGATTAAAGTAGTCAATGATACTATCTTGCCAATCATTCTTGGGACGTCTTGTCAATCATTGGTAATACTGGAACTTTTTATAGCGATTAAGGGTTGTCATGTAAAGCACTAGTCAATATAATAGCAAAATCAACAAAAAATGTGGTTTTAAAAAAAGATTTTTTGAAACGATAGAAGAAAATATCCTCTCTCGGGAATGGAGGCTTGTTTTGCTATTAATATTGTCAGTAACCTATTATACCAAAAGAGAGCAAAAATGTTAAGGATGAATATGCACTTGAAAAAGACCCAATATATTCATCAAAAATTGCTTTGGGTTGAGATGAAATTTACAAAAAACCGTGAAAACAGATATCGTTAAACGGAGCAATTTAGTCTCAAAACGCGCAAACTCATATACTGTTACAACAGATTTCGATATAAAGATATAACGATATCACAAAATTTTTGGCAAAAAAAAAACCAAAAAAGATTAACCTTAAATTTGCATGTCTTCTGATTTCAGATCTTCTGCTGAATTTTCACACAGTTTTTTTTTTGCGAGCACTCGTCCGCCAATCAATTCTACTTTATAGATTTTAATTTTAATACTGCCCGAAAATCCAAAAATCTACACAACTTTTTGATCTGCTAAATTTGATCCTGCACTATGTAATAATAATCATTTATTTCTGATCAATCAACTTATCGTTTCCGCACTTTGAACAATTTACATATTCCTCAAACTCCGTCAGTGAAGTCAGGCTTCAACCCTTTGATAGCTTGTAAAATGATCTGAAACACGCTCCAAGAATCTACACGAAACTACCACTCGTTTGGTATCAAGAATGGTAGGGGATTGCTACCTAACAACAGATTTTTTTTTTACTTTCACCTAGGGTTCATGTCTCTGGATTGAGTTTGGTGATTTTTTTTTTGAGCTGGTGATTTAATGCGACATTCTCCTACCTAGGTTGTGTTTTTGGGGATTTTTGCGGTGGGCGAATGCTTTTTGTATGTTGTTTATGTTTTTGTGTTTTAGTATATTAATAGGTGTAGGGGGGGGGTCATTACATTCTTTTAGGAGGGAGGGGGGTTCTTCCTTGTTCTTTCCTGGATATGGAGCTTTACAGGGGAAAAAATCAACGGTACAGGTGTCTACTAAGACTAATAGTCTCCCTAAAAAGTATCTCAGAAGTTACCCTTCCCTCAAAAAAAAAAAAAACCGGTAATCTCCCCAAAAAAAATAAAAACGCAGGAAACCCCCCCCCCCCCAAAAAAAAAACAACTAAATGATTACTAGAAGTTGTGACTTTCGACATAAACATATTTCTCATAGGTTTGGAAACAGTTGGATCCACACCGTTCACACTAGTTTTAACCACTATTCCGAACCCTATTCCGATTCCGAACCAGCGTAGTCGAAGCTGACCAACCAGAATAGTTTTCAGAAAACAATGATTGGCTAGCATCTTTAAAGTTCAGATATGATTTTAAGCTAATTTTCAAAGTTTTCAATAAATATCCGACTCTTGCGGCTAGAATTATCGATACAGAGTTTTGGAGCAGACAAAACCTCGGTGTAGGTAAAATCTCACAGTGAATGAGCCTTCAGTGAAAAATCAATGAATTTCTCATAAACTCATTTCAAGTCTTACGGATAGAAGATCACACGTATCGGGCTTTTAGCCCGATTTCCAAAAATCAGGCTTTTAGCAATCAAACAGTGGGGCAAACTAAATTAGGTCGTTCTCGAATGAAGTAGAAAGGAGTTATAGAAATTTTTTAAAATGAAATACGAACTTCAGAGAGGGAGTATATAGCAAACCTTCAATCAAATTGGGTTGGAGGGAAAGCATACGTCGACGACTGAACTCAGGGGACTTCGTACTGCAATGGGTTGTCAATAGTGGTAGTATACTTCCAAAATACCTTTGATTAAGGTCAATTCTCAAGAACGGTCTAATCAGTGTTTTATATAAATGCCCTGTTCAATCCTTACACCGAAATTCTCTGACTTTCTCTTTTCCTTCTACTTTTGCTCAAAAACTAGCATAGAAAACTAAACAAAAAGAAAAAAAAACTGCACCATCTAGCATTCCGGGAAAATAAGGTGGCAAAACCAGGCTGCACAATTAAGTTGGTCTACCGAAATTTCAATCGGTCCAGCCTATCTAACGTGTAACAGTTTCCAGAATGGACTTGGTGGTTCCCGACAGCTTCAAGAGGTGCTGCCGTCAGATTTTTTTTGTTGTAGCACTAAGAAAAAAGAAGTTTCCTGTTTAATCTTACCAACGGTAATTGCAATAAGACATACACAAAAAGACAGTGATACCATCTTCTGGGAAACGTAGCAGGAAATCGAAATATTTCCTTAAAGTACATGATAAGAAGCCTTTAGACTCTTGCTGTAAATTTCAGTTTAGCAATAATGATTTACACCATTCGACGACGACCCCAGCACGCACACGGACACGGTTTATGACAGCGAAAACTATGACGAAATTTGACAAAACCTGAACAAGTACTCAGAGAGATGAAGAAGTATAGGCTAGATCTCATTGCTCTGAGTGAAGTCACGTGGAATGGATCTGGACACGAACAACTAGGAAATGGTTACTCACTAATTTACAGCGGAAATGAATCCCGGCACCAGGCTGGAGTTGGGATAATGCTGACTGACCAGGCCATCAAAGCACTAGTTGAATGGAAGCCAGTCAGTGAGAGGTGCTTACTTGCAAGATTTGTAACCACCCATCTGAAAATCTCAATCATTGCATGTTATGCTCCTACGAATGATGCAGAAGATACTGATAAGGAGTCATTCTACAAAGCTCTTCAGTCATTGACACCAGAAGTACCATCACATGACCTTCATTGTGTAGTTGGTGACTTCAATGCAAAGGTCGGAGCAGAAAGAGACTACTGTCCACAAGTCCTAGGGAGACATGGTCTAGGTGAAATGAACGAAAACGGAGCCCTCCTGGTAGATTATGCTCTGAGTAATGATCTTATGGTCGGCACAACTCACTTTGAACATAAAACCATCCACAAACAGTCATGGATATCGCCAGACGGCAGGACGAAGAACCGTATAGAACATCTACTAATCTCAAGGAGATGGCGGACAATTCTTCTGGACGTACGTGGTTTCAGAGGGCAGATGCCCAGTCGGACCACATCCTGATGGTAACAAAATTGAAAGTCAAGCTGAAAGCGCACAAAAATACAAAATCGAATTCTACAAAGCTTTATGATGTAGATAAGTTACATGACCAAAAAACCCGAAGAAACATTTGTATGGAGTTGAAGAACTCATTCACTTTGCTTGAAAAAGAAAACTGCAGAAACAGTCCGGAAACAGCATGGCTTAAAATGAAGGCATACAAGCAAGTTGCTAAGGATGTGCTCGGATATAAGAAGAAACTGAAGGAAAGATGGATATCACAAGAATCTTGGAAACTAATCCATGAGCGCAATGACCTGAGACAGCAAATTCTCTCTGCTGGCGGCGACAGACCTTAGTCTTCGCAAATGTCCTGTACAAAATAAAGGATAAAGAAATCAAGAAGTCGGCAAAAGCTGACAAGCGGAGATCTGTAGAAAAGAAGGCAAGACTAGCAGAGGAAGCAGCTAGAAAAGGAGACTCCAAAGCAGTTTACAGGCTTACAAATGAAATGCTGGGAAACCTCCCCAGCAGATCCAGCTAAGTCAAAGATGAGAGCGGGAGTGTTCTCACCGAAAGTGAGAAAATCGACAAGAGGTGAGTATCCCACTTCGAACAGGTTTTAAATAGACCAAGACCAACTGACCGAGAAAGCATCCTTTCTACGCCATTTCTTAATCTGACAATTGACGGAAATCCCTCCACATCTGCGGAAATACTAGTTGCAGTGAAGAAATTCAAGAATGAAAGATCGCCTGGTGAAGACTGCATAACTTCGGAAATGATCAAGGCATCAGTGAGGACATGCCTCTCAGTGTGGATAACACTGATTGCAACAGTCTGGAAGTCCGAAAAGGTCCCTGGCGACTGGATCAAAGCGATAATTGTTAAGATATTTAAGAAAGGTGATGCACTGCGATAATTGGTGAGGTGTACACCTAATATCAGTACCAAGTATGGCCGTAGCGCTTTTAATACTCTCACGCCTGAAAAAAACACTCGATCCCTATCTGAGAGATGGGCAACATGACTTTCGTACAGGTAGATCTTGTTCAGACCTCATGTTCACGCTCAGGACTTTGATAGAAGCAGCAAATTCTACAGTATTATGGTGTCCTCAAGAAAATAATAAGTTTGATCATGGCGTTTTACGAAAATAACGAATGTTGCGTAAATACAGAGAACGGAACAACTAGATACTTCAAAATTATGTCAGGAGTGCGACAGGGATGCGTTTTATCACCGTTTTTATTTATAGACGACAATAAAATCCTCTCGGACCTCGACCTTGCGGATGATTTCGCACTTCTGGAATGGACATAGCAGCGACTCCAGGAGCTCCTTTACAAAATGATCGTTAAAGCGGAGAAAGTCAGCCTAAACATCAACATAGACAAGACTAAATCAATGGCTACATCAGGCTCGCGAGTCCAGCTTCTGTACAAAGATCACGAAGTCGAACAAGTCCATGAATTTAAGTACCACGGAAACTGGGTTAATTACACAGAAGAGGTGCTAAATGAGGTCAAGAGAAGAATTGGCATGGCAAGAGCTGCTTTCAACAAACTTAAGCCAGTATGGAAATCAAAGAAGTACTCGCTTGCACTAAAGCTGCGACTTCTTAATAGCAACGTTTTGTCCGTGCTATTGTATGCCAGTGAGTGCTGGAAAATAGATATTAGGACAGAGAAAAGACTCATAGCTTTCGAAAATATGTGCTTGAGACGCATGCTGAATATCGATTGAAGTCAAAAAGTCAGCAACATCCAGGTCCGCAGAAGAACTGGCCAGTCACTTATTACTGAAGTGATTAAGAACGAGCTATATTGGCCACATCCTTCGGATGGAGGACTCCAGAATCCCGTACCAGGTTCAACAATGGCAGCCGCGTTGGCGTCGACTAAGGGGAAGACCGAGAAACACGCTCAGACGCACGTAGATCGTGATATACGCAGTGCTCACCCATCACTACAACCCAAGTGGGAGGAAGTACTCGCCCCAGCGCAGATACGTGACGTTTACCGAGGCTCGATACCCTATGCACCACAGATAGCTCAGGAGGACGTAAGTTCTAAGTAAGTAACTTTTAGAAAGCATAGGTGTTTTGGACCCTACTCATATTATTTCTGCTCGTTTTGAGTTTGACTCGTTTTGAGTTATTTATTTTAATTTCTGTTCGTTTTGGGTTTCATTTATTTATTGATATTGATTTGTGGTGGTTGTATACTTGGTGGATTATTTGTTTCTATTTTTGTTCATTTTTGGTTTAATGGAGTTCTTTACTTTAAAAACAAAACTTATTTTGTGGAAAGTTTTTTTTTTAATTAATTTCTGTTCGTTTTATATTGACATAGTCTTTTTCAGGGAAAAAGAAAATCATACCGTAGTTTGAATCTTTCCGGTTTTCCTTTAAGAATTTATAGTTTGGCCTGTTATTTATATGCTGGAGAAACTTTTTCAACAATTTTTAACAACATAAACTCTTTTGGAAATTATGAGACAAATAGTAGTGTTTAATTTATTCATATGCATCCTCTAGTTGACCTGATAAATAAAAGTTAATACCACTCCGAAAAAATTATATCTATGCTCTTTCACAGCCTGGATACAATTACACTCTTTTGATTTAGTAAAATTTTAATAGCAGAAGTAGTAATAGAAGTAGCCCCGAAAATTTGAACTTAATGCCCTCAGTCGTTCTTGGTATATTGCTGAGATGTCTTATTGGCAACCAGCATACAGACAGTGTGTTTTGATTTAATTTTAAAGCAACATTTAGTTTTTAAGGAATAATGGGCAAATTACATAACTATGGAGTGTTGACCTTCCCAATAAGCCTAGAGATATAGTTACAAGACCATTCAGCTATGCTGAACAAAATGGCTGTCTTAAAATTTTGATTGGAAGTGTCTGGAAAATTATGAGGTAAAGAGGAGGGCTGATTGCCCTCCAATCATTTTTGACTCTTAAGAGAGCACTAGAACTTTTAATTTTCAATCAAATTAGCTCCTTAAAATATCGATGATATTACTAGCTATGATAGAGCATCGCTGCCTATGTCCTTATATGCCCTACAGTGCCCTTTTAATACCTGCATGCATATAGGTTTTCCGTTTAATTGAAACTCCTTCTAAACACTCCTAAAAGTTTCAACTTAATGCCATTAGTGTCGTTAGTTAGAGTAACCGTAGAAGCAGCATTAAATGAATACATAAAGCGTCTTCTGGCTAGCTAAAAACCCACAGCCTATAAAGATATGAAGGTGAAATTTTCAGAGAATATTTCTGTTGTACGAATGATAACCTGCCATCCGTATGCAGGCACGTTGTACCTGCCAAGTTGTACCTGGGGTACGTTGAACTAACCAAAAGACAATATATGCATCATAATACTAATGCTTCTACTCCTACAACTACTGCTAATATTACTATTACTGCTACTACTGCTACTAAAGCTAAGACTACTACTATTAACTGTACTCCTACTGCTACTACTATATTTACTGGTGCTATACTAT
>JAQQPU010024573.1:1323-11347 GCA_029168905.1 Artemia sp. Kazakhstan ARC1039
CCCCCCCCCCCCCCCCCCCCCCCCCCCCCCCGGGGGGGGGGGGTAAACGCCTTGAACCGACGACGCCATATTTTGCGAAACTTAATAAATTTTTTGAGGGTGTAACCTTCCACTCTTATCTTCTGATAGGTTTAACGAAACTGCGTCCAAACAATTCAATCGAAAAAACTCAACCCATCAAGAAACACATATATAGTTTAATCAATAAACTCAACTGACACACAATTAAATTTCTGTACTACTCAAACCACCCAGAAATCAACATTTACACAACTCAATCCTTGACCCCAGACAGTTCAATCTGACCTTTAAAAAAAAGAGAACAGAAGTCATATGCTGAGCAATAACTGCCTTCGGCCGGGAGTGCAATGCGTGGTTGGGGGCAAGTCGTCCGACACTTCCCGTGTTTTCCCCTAGATTTCTCCAGGTACTTTTTTAAAGCTGGGTCGACTCTGGCTGAGCTGGCAAGGTCACAGCGTTGACTCTCGTTCCAAGACAAATAACCAGAGACACCAGAACTCAAGCCCCTGACCCCAGGATTTCATATCTGGAGCACTAACCATTCGGCTAGGACGACAACCCGACGTTATTCAAACTAAATACAACCCAACTACCACACATCTCAATGCACACATAACTCAGCAACAAAAAACTCAACCATCTAAAAATTGAACTCAACTTTTCGACTCACCCTTCACTCTCAGCATATCACCTTTATTTACAAATGCTTATTGTCTTTCAAAGAACAATTTGCGTAATCTTTTCACCAACAGAATCTCAGAAAACCAATATATTTTACCCGCGGGCCTAGAACCATTACCCAGCATAAAAGGTTATTCGAGCTCAGTTTTTTTTTGTGAACCAAGTATAAGAGAATAAGTAAGTTAAGGCCTATAAACAAGAATTCTACTTTTCTTTGAAGATGAAAAGAAGTTCTAGATGAAAAGAGGATATTATATTCCCTGACTGAGATCCAAACGACATATAAAGTCTGTAGGATAAGTAAAAATTATACTTTTTCCCTAGACTAAAGAGTGCATGTTACCATAAACTGGCATTTTCAGCCCTTACCTTGCAGGTTAAGAGTTTTGAGCAGGATTTTAAATTGCCCTTCCTCCAATCCAAATGATATATATGGTTTTCCAGTAAAATTATATTTTCTCCTTATAGTCATTAAATATGTGGAAGTGGCTCCCCCCTCCTCAACACCTCACTCTTTACCCTAAAGTTTTTTTTATTGTTATAAAAAATAAAGTTATGAGACCGAGTCAAACTTTAGCGTAAAGAGCGAGGCGTTTAGGAGGGGACAGCCCCTTTCATATACGGATTAATTTCTGTTCGTTTTAAGTTTTAATGTCGCTCTTTACTTTCAAATAAAAAAAAATTGTTTTTTTATTTAATTTCTGATTGTTTTCGGAATTAATGCAGCTTTGACTTTGGCTCACCATACATGAATAATTAAACATTAATTTTACTTTTTTTCGCTAAATGGCTTTCTCGAAATATTGTTCTGACTTAACTTACGAATTAATTTACGTAACGAACTTCAATATTCGTATATTTGTATTACGTATATTAGGGAGTTCACCCCCTAGTCAATACCTCGCTCTTTACGCTAAAGTTCATATTTTGTTCCGATTCTTTAAGAATGACCCCTTAAGCAAAAAGGCCGTTAGTTAGAATAAATAGCTCTGATGAAAGTACAAAAGAAAAACTTAAGAGTAAAGAGTGAGTTAATGACTAGGGGTCGAACCCAAACATATACGTAATAATTTTTCTTCGTTCTAAGTTTTGATGTTGCTCATTACTTTGAGTTGAAAAAATTGTTGTTTTCTTAGTTAATTTCTGATCGTTTTTTTTAAATAATACTGGGAAATCTTTCCCTCATCAAATATTCTCTCATAAAAACTTCCTCCATGGAAAGATCCTCCCACAAACCCCACTCCCCCGACCTCCCCCCCAACAGAAAAATCCTCCCCTGAAAACTTCTGTATACTTCCCAATAACCAATACTACATGTAAGCATTGAGCAGAGTTCATAATTTGCAGACCTTCGCCCGGGGACTGTGGGGGATTAAGTCATCCTCAAAGACATAGTTATTGCATATTTTGACCATGCTGAACAAAATGGCTATCTCAAAAATTTGATTGGGTGACTTTGGGAAAAAAGTGAGCGTGGGAGAGGGACTAGTTGCCCTCCATTTTTTGGTCACTTAAAAAGGGCACTAGAACTTTTAATTTCGTTTCGAATGATCCCTCCCGCGACACTATTAGACCACTGGGTCGATACGATCACCCCCGAGGAAAAAAAATAAATAAATTAACACGTATCAGTGATGTTTCTTCTGACAAAAAATACAAAATTCCACATTTTTGCAGATAGTAGCTTGAAACTTCCATAGTAGGGTTCTCTGATACGCTGAATCTGATGATGTGATTTTCATTAAAGTTCTATGATTTTTAGAGGGTGCTTTCCCCTTTTTTCGAAAATAAGGCAAATTCTCTCGGGCGTGTAACTTTTGATGGGTAAGACTAAACTTGATGAAACCTATATATTTGACATCACCATAAAAATCTGATTT
Organism: Artemia sp. Kazakhstan ARC1039; assembly: GCA_029168905.1. Lineage (NCBI taxonomy): Eukaryota > Metazoa > Arthropoda > Branchiopoda > Anostraca > Artemiidae > Artemia > Artemia sp. Kazakhstan ARC1039. The sequence continues at coordinate 3,906 of JAQQPU010024573.1, forward strand.
TTTTTATGTATCTATCGGTATCGAAATTTCGTTTTTAGGGTTTCGGTTACCATTGAGCCGGGTCGTTCCTTACTTACAGTTCGTTACCACGAACTGTTTGAAAAATATATGTTATTTGTAATTTTTACGCCTCACCTTGCAGACTGAAAAAGGTTCGATAAAGATACTAATTGTCCTACTTCACATTCAAGAAGTTATGCATTTATCACAACAGGTAACATTTAAGAGACCTCTAAGAGAGACTAGCTGTAACCAAGAAGCAACAATATAGAGACAGGCAGCACCTCAATTCAAGCTTACTAATAAAGTAAGTGTTCGTACTTTTCGAGGAAGATATCAAAGACTCAGAGGCAGAGGCGAGACAACCCAGAAATGTCAATTTATTCAACAAGCTTCCGGTAATAAGAAATGTCAAAACAGCAATTACCATCATTTTATCACGCCCAATCATATTGCTTATGAAGGAAGACTTAGTTATTTGCAAAATTTTGGCGAAAATTAACAAACGAAAAAATTTTCCTGAAAGTGCTGGAGTCTGGCTACATTTTGGAACTCAGCAACAGACATATACACTTGGGAAAACCCATACTCAATCTTTGTTTTCCACAAAAAAGTAAGAAAGAGTGTTCTTAGGAGCAATACAAGAGCTTCTAGAAAGGCAAGCGGTAAAGATCGTATGAAAACTAATGTCTTTGTTGTTCTGCAGCAGAGTTATACTCTAAAGAAAAAACAATGGAAATCTGGTGACCAATATAAGATTTGTGTTCCCTCAAGAATTATCAAACAGTTCGTGGTAACGAACTGTAAGTAAGGAGCGACCCGGCTCAATGGTAACCGAAACTCTAGAAAACGGGTTTTTGATACCAATAGATACATCAAAAGAATCATATTTCAATGCTGAATTCAAATATATAGTTTTCATCGAGTTTCGTTCTTCCCATCAAAAGTTACGCGCCTGAGAAAATTTGGCTGATTTACGAAAAAAGGGGGAAAGACCCCTTAAAAGTTATAGAATCTTAAAGAAAATCACACCATCATATTCAGCGCATCAGAGAACCAGACTGTAGAGGTTTCAAGCTCCTATCTACAAAAATGTGGAATTTTGCATTTTTTTTGCCAGAAGAAAGATCACGGATGCGTGTTTGTTTGTTTTTTTTTTTTTGTTTTTTTTTTGTTTGTTTTTTTTCCCCAGGGGTGATCATATTGACCCAGTGGTCCTAGAATACCGTGGTAGAACTCATTGGAACGGAAATTAAAAGTTCTAGTGCCTTTTTTAAGTGACCACAAAAATGGAGGGCAACTAGGTCCCTTCCCACGCTCATTTTTTTCCCAAAGTAACCTGATCAAAATCTTCGAGATAACCATTTTGTTCAGCATGGTTGAAAATATGATAAGTATGTCCTTTAGGATGACTTAATCCCCAGAAGTCCCCGGGGGGAGGGCTGAAAGTTATGAACTTTACCCAATGTTAACGTATAGTATTGGTTATTAGGAAGTATACAGACGTTTTCAGGGGGGATTTTTTTCTGGTAGTAGGAGGGTGGGTGTGTCGGGGGTTATTTGGGAAGATCTTTTCATGAAGGAAGTTTTCATGGGGGAAGGGACATTGCTGTGAAGGGGGCACTGGATTTCCCAGCATTATTTAAAAAAAAGATCAGAAATTAAATATTAAAAAAAAACAAGTTTTCGAACTGAAAATAAGGAGTAACATCAAAACTTAAAACGACCAGAAAATATTAAGTGTATGACTGGGTTCACCCTCTAGTCAGTACCTCGCTCTTTAAGCCAAAGATTTTTTAGTACTTTCATAAGAGCTATTTATTCTAAATAACGGCCTTTGTGATTAAGGGGTCATTTTTAAAGAATTGGAACAAAATTCGAACTTTAGCTTAAAGAGCGAGGTATTGACTAGGTGGCGAGCCCCCTAATATACGTATTAAAAATATATGAATATAGAAGTTCGTTACGTAAGTTAATTTGTAAGTTACGTATATTTATTACTAATAAAAACGTTCGTAAATAAAATTAAACAAGTTTCGAGAAAGCCATTTAACCAAATAAAAGTAAAATTAATATGCAAATTTTGTTTTAATTATTCATGTACGGTGAGCCAAAATCAAAACCTGCATTAATTCAAAAACGTTCAAAAATTAAATAAAAAAAATAAGTTTTTTTTTAACTGAAAGTAAGGAACGACGTTAAAACTTAAAACGAACAGAAATTATTCCGAATATGAAAGGGACTGTCCCCTCTTCAATGCCTCGCTCTTTACGCTAAAGTTTGACTTTCTCACAAGTGTTATTTTTTTTAAACAATAAAAAACTTTAACGTAAAGAGCGAGGCGTTGAGGAGGGGACAGCCCCTTTTATATACGGAATAATTTCTATTCGTTTTAATTTTTTACGTCGTTCCCTACTTTCAGTTAAAAAACTTATTTTTTTTTATTTAATCTCTAGATAAGACGTTTAAAGATGTAGACTCCAATATCAGTTAGACGAGAAATAATGAGCTAAAGCTGGCCATGTTCCCTAGGCGTGGAAGACTATTATCTACACATACCAATCCATCCAAGCTCTAGGAAATACCTAATGGTCGAAACAGAAGCTCAGTCCTACCGTTCGAGGGTTCAGTCTTACTATTTGGTATTGCAACAGCTCCAATTCTGTTTTGCCGAGTAACCTGGTGTTTTGACACAAACAAAACTGTACAACAGTTGTAGCTAAAAAACGGAATTTTTTGGTTAAAAAATTGTAGGTTGAAGAAAACTTTTTCCAAAGCTAATTATAAAGACTTTTATTTTTAAAGATCCAAACAACTACTTTAAAAATTTTAGCTGTAGAAATAGCTAAGTTATTGAAAGCTATTTAAAGTTAGAATTAAAATTTATCCATGTTAATGCATACAAGGTTTTTATTACGAAGTTTGTAGTTACAAAAAAAAATTGTAGTCTTGTAAAGTTATTTTTTAAATGCAGAATAATTTTTTTTAATTAATGCATAAATATTTTCTTTTTTGACATTCACAAAAAGTTTTTTTCAAAAAATTTGTAGTTACCTAGAATTTGTCATTAGAAAAGTTTGTTTTAAAGGTAAAAGGTTTTTTCCCTAAATCATTGTGTTACGTAATTGAAACATTTTCATTTTAAAATATTTACAGTTGTCCTTTAAGAAAAATAGCAGCTGCGATTATTTTAACGTGAAGATTTTTAATTACGTAACTCAATGATGTTGGGATTAGAAATATTTCAAATTCCAAAAACCAACAAAGTTTCTCCTGAAAAAACAAAAGTTTTTTTTTTAATTTAAGCAATGAGCGACAATGAAATTCAAAAAAGAACAAAATCTGTTTTTCTGACTTTATAGAACATATTTGTTCAAAACTAGTTTAAATAAACTGATTTGAGATCCTTTTCCATACTTGTAATATTCTAGAAAACAAGAAATTTACTTAAAAATCACCTGGGTTGTCTTTTTTAAGAATTTAATTTATATATTATAATTTATCGAGGCTGTTAATTGACAGTTGATAGCCTTATAAATTAGCTTTCTATTTTCCACAGGCTAATTAACAAGTTTTTGGCTCCTAAGCAAACATTTTGTTTTTGCGTCAGTTTTTCAACAAATATAGGGAAGTATCACGGGTCAATATAATTGAGATAGTTTTATAAACCTATGATGCATAAAATATAAAGCAATAGTTTTGTCATTTTAAGTTGCAACTTCACATTTTACCTCTTTAATAATATTTTTTAGTTTTCCCTTTAAGGGCCAATTTTAGATGCTGCTTACTTTTGACTTTTTCAGGTTTCTGTTGCTTTTTTATTGGCCACTTTCAAGTTCCCAGTTTATGGGAAAACGATTGTATTCAATGAGCAATCCTGGCTCAAGAATATTTATTGGGGATTATGGGATTTCCAGCTTGACAAGTTAATATTTGAAGAATATGGAGAGAGGACCTGAATGACTGTGTAGTCAAGAGGGGTCCGAAATTCGTCACATCGTCATCATCATCATCAATAATTTTTTAAAATAAAGGTTCAAATAGGGATAAAATCCTTTTTAGTAGACAGTGTATAGAAAATTAATAAAAAATACCAGATATTTCGGTTACATATACAGTGACCGTCATCAGTAGTAAAACTAAACTAAAACAATTTAAAACAAAAGTTTATATATTTAAATCAAATAAAACTACATATTGTTTAAATCTCTAATTCTTTTCAAAGCAGGACCCTAGCCTCTTTGACCTTCTTGGATTCGGTTCACTAGCGTTCAATGATATAACATTTGAACAAAGGTTAATTACATTGGGTGAATTGAACTTTACTCTGTCAGATTTTAATAAATTATCATAGATAGAGTTCAGCCCAAATTCACCTGTATCCCGATTCAAAGCAATATTCTTGAATAAGATTTTCTTTATTTCAAGAGTTTCACGAAAATTTTGCTTTAAACCCCGATCCCTTGAAATCAAAGAGACATTCTCGAACAAAATAAAATGGTCTGGAAAATTGAAAATATGTTCTGAAAGGGCTGAAGTAAAATCTTCAGACTTAGAATCTTGCTTTAAAGCCGAAGAAATAGAATCTTTGTGTTGTAATAATCTCATTTCCAAACTCTGGTTAGTACGTCCCACATATGAGCTTCCACAAGTACATGGGATCTGATAAACCCCACTTTGTTGCCTCAACGAAATTAGATCCTTCTCAGAATTTAAAAAACTACCCTAAGTATTATTAATCTTTAAAGCTACCCTTAGACCATTGCTTTGTAAAATTCTTTTAAGTTTTTCACTTATCCCGGGTACATATGGTAAGGAACAAAAAACATCCTTCTCGCGAGTTGTCTCCAAGACCTCCTTAGAAATCTCTAGAAACCTTTTTCTTCTCTTTGAAAAAGTCTGGTTAATTAACCACTCTGGATACATGTTGCTTAATAGTATTTTCCTTAGAAAAGACAACTCCTCAAAAAATTTTGGAGAGCAAATACTAAAGATCCGGTCAGTTAAGGAAATGATCAAACCAATTTTTACTTGGCGAGCTTGACCGGAACTATAAGACAAAAATATATTGTTATTTGTCAGTTTTCTGTAAATTATCTACGTCAATAATTTTTATATAGAATTTGTTCTACTTATCAACTACTAATGTCTTTTCCAGTCACCATTACATCGCAATGTAGTTTAAAGGTAAAGAATTGACCACTTGCATGATGACACTTGTATAAAATCAAATAAATTTCTTAATTAGTCTTTGTTTCACTTTTAAAGCGTCTTCATTGTCTTTCCAGCCTTTCAAACTATTAGTAATCTCTTTCTTTTCGGAATTACCTTTATTTTCGTTTATTAGTCTTGTGAAGGAAAACTTATGGCAATTGAATCAATCCCCGAGAATCATTTTTTAGAATGTACTTAACATAGATTCAAAGACATTGTGATTTTTATATTTTTTCTTTATCTTTGATCCTGTTTTGCCTTTTTTAAATTGTTTACTTAAACCCTGCTAACGACTACAATCATGACGTTTTTGTTCTGAGTCTTGGCTCTTAAGTGTGACCAAATTACCTTTCCACAAGAAAGAAATTTTTACCCTTCAAAGCTTTCTGGTCAAAATATATTATCTTTTGGAAGATCCTGAGAGAATTAAGAAATAGTTTGACATTAAGCAAACGTGTCTATACAATCAACAGAGAAAGTTTGGAAGAAACCATCCGTTTACGCTTCTAATCGATTTCTCATAATGCCTTAGCGCTCTGACAAATTAAAACTATGGTTGAGTTAGCTTGCAGCTATTGCCCATTAAGCAGAGCCAAGGCTTATCGCTGATTTCGATAAAAACCCATAAGCTTTCAATGTGTTAATTATTATTATTATTATTATTATTATTATTATTATTATTATTATTCCTTGGAACCACTTCATATGAAAGGGTTGGTACAAGAAACCTTTGAGGGACTCATTCAAATGAAAATTGAAATTTCTAGTGCACTTTTAAGAGTCAAAAGGGATTGAAGGACAACCAGTCTCCCCTTGCCTTTCTTGCCAGTCACCATACCCTCCAAAGACATTGAATTAAAATTTGAGGCAATCATTTTTACAAAATTGTTTTTCTTGCTTAATTTTGTTTACAAAATAGTCAGAAACTTCAATAAATATGCTCCCGAGGAAGACATGACCTCCAGAGGCCCTGGGACCAGGGTCATAAATAATTTAATCCTGAATTGTTTAAACATAACTTTTATGTTGAAAAATAGAGTCTTGCGAGATACCTCAAGAACGACTAAGGATATTAAGTTCAGCATCTCAAACAGAAATTTGAGGGTGTTGAACTAAATCAAAAGATAATATTTGCATCAAAGCTGTAATATCAGAAGCTTATCTGCAGAATATCAGAAATGGCTGGTGGTACAAAGGTGAAACTTCCGGGAAATGCTGTTAAAGCGGATTAGAGGGAAAAAAGACCCTTTCCGTTGCCCCTTTTTTACCTCCACCATAAGATCCAAAAATATTCAATCAAAAAATTTAGGTAAAAAACTTCAATAGCATCATAGCAATACAAATAGCATAAACATTTATATAGCACATACTTTCAAGGAAAGCTTAGAAGGGTTTAAGCTAGATATCGGAGCCATGTAACCGTCGCATATTTTAAGCAGTTTTCGATTTTAGCCATCTTCAATTTTGAAACTGGAGTCTACCTTTCTCTTTACCTGCTAGAACAGAGCTTTCCAATCGAAAGTAAAAACATGGCTCAACGGAAAGAATGCATGGTTGCCAACCCCTCATTGGAAACATGACTAAGGCATCCCAGCCAATTTGTTACTTACAAATACTCAAAAGTTGATTTTATTCCTGTGGCCCAAATTTCTAATATAAATGCTTTGAAAGGAGTAAAGGTAAAGCTTCGATTTCCTTGGCGACAGAGCCAAGTAACCGTAACATATCTTGAGATGTTTTGATTTCCGTTCAAATCGAAAGGAGAAACATGGCTCGATGGAAAGAAAGCTTACCCACCCCTTGTCACAAATGTGACCAAAGCACAATAACTAATTTGTTATTTACATGTTCCTCCTTGCGCAAAGCCTGACTTTTTTTTTTTTTTTTTTTTTTTTTTTTTTTTTTTTTTTTTTTTTTTACCCTAAGTTTGTCAGTCCACGTAAACTTTTTAAATTTTGTTGCTTGAACAGATTTTTGTATTAAATTAGCTTAAAAAACCCGAAAAAGAAGTTTTTCAATGAAAAGTAAAGGCCATTTTAAAGTTAAGATCAGCAGATACAAATACCTGTTAATATTCAAACTCATAAAGACTAGAAATTACTATAAAAGAATAAATGTAACCCAAAACGAACAGGAATTAAATAAACAATTATAGCAAAAAACATGCAACAAGTAGGCGAGTAATGCTTAAATTGAATATGCAAATCAAGCCTAAAACGAAAAAAAAA
>JAQQPU010024574.1:0-12556 GCA_029168905.1 Artemia sp. Kazakhstan ARC1039
ATATATATATATATATATGCGTAGGTGAGAGATAAGTTATACTATACAAAACAGCTTAAGAAGATGTAGCTTTGGAAATCAGAAAGATGATAGTGGTTGATTTTTACGGACGAAATTTTTATCAAATTTGACTGTTGCTTTTACGAACAAAAATGTTTATCAAATTTCACTGTTGGTTTTGCCTTTACATGTCCTCGGTTAAACATTGCATCAATCACCAAAATGTGGTATTTTCTTCAAAGCATCATAGTTTTAAAACAGCCAAAAGCAAAGTCTTAGTTTTCAGGAATGAATATATCTAAAATGGCTCCAGGGGAAGGTTTTCTCCAAACGAGAAAAATGAAGCAGTTTATGGGCAGGAAAAAGAAAATACAATTGTGGGGAAGTTGAATTGAGATTCTGGGGGTCAAAGTGGATGTTAGAACTATGCCTTCAAATGGCTCACCGAAACTCATATCTTTTATTTATTTGTATTTACTTAAAACAATCGAACCTTCAGTTTAAGTGTTTTCAAAGCTAAGGGTAAATAAAAACCTACAATTTTCGATTGAATGAATTTTTGCACTCTAAAATCCTTTCAATTGATTATCAGTTAAATTTTAGTGTACAGTTGCGGTTGACGGGGTGCCAGCCCTCATCATATATAGGACAATAGCTGTTGTTTTGAATTTTCAATTCACCTGATATTATCAAGTGTTTAAGGTTAAAACGTATACCATTATTATTTTTTGAATAATCGTAAAGACAGGAAATATTTCATTAGAAATTTCAGAGCTTTACTGCAAGAGGCGGGAGATATCCACCTCTTTTATACGAAGCTCTTCAAAAATTTTTATAACCAACATGATTAACATCAAATTAATAGTGTTTCAAAAGCTATATATAATTTATGCTAAATCCTTTTGATAAATTTATTTATTCTATTAGACACTAAACTTAGTCTCTGAGAAAGTATTCAATTATACTTGTAACGTGGTACATAGTTAAAAAACGTTTTTCAATTACTAAAATTTTGTTTTGTTAAAGACAACTATGTTCAAGTGCATATTTAGAAAGAAACCTTTTTAAAATATTTATAAAAGCAACCAATTGCATAGATAATCAAGGACAAACTAGCTTTTTCAGAGTACAAGTTTTTCTAGTAATTAAATAAAAATATGTTTTTTAAACTGAAAGTTAGGAGCAGTATCAAAATATAAAAACAGAAACTATTCTCTATATGAGGGGCGGGTACCCCTTCCACAACCCTCTCTCTTTATACCATTGTCCTAAAGTTCTTAAAAAATATTTTGAATTTAAAATATTTTCCCGTTGAAAAAAAGACCATGTTTAATATACATATACTGATATTTATTCCTTGAATTCTTAATGCTTTTTTTATTTATTAATGTCAAAAAAGTGGAAACAGTTAAATCGTATTTTGTTTTAATTTAAGTGCAAATAGTGTTCTGGTCTTGAGAAGGCATGGAGGTTCTCACCCTTTCTCATGTTAATTTTTTGTCGTTTTGAGTTTGCCTCGGCTATTTATTGTAATTTTTGTTCGTTTTGGGTTTCATTTATTTATTGATGGTGGTTTGTGGTAGTTCTGCGCTTATAAAATTATTTGACTCTATATCTGCTGATTTTCGGTTTATTGTTTATTAAATTAATTATAATAAATGACCGAGTGAAATTCAAAACGAAGATGAGTAGTGTTGACGTCCCCCATTTTTTAGTATTCAAAATCCAAAAGTATCCAGGCTTTATCGATTTATAATGGCACTATGAATTCATTAGTAATTGGTACCCAAAATCAAATGAAAGCAAGGAGCAACATTAAAACTTAAAATGAACAGAGCTCATTTTGTGTAGGAGGGGGGGGGTGCCCCTTACTCAACCTTCGCTCTTTACGCTAAAGTCATAACAGTCATAAAGTCATAAAGCTCTACACTAAAGTCAGTTTACTGAAAACAAAATACATTTTAAATGTTTTCCCTTTTTTTACATTAAAAAATAAAAGAGGTACTTAATTAGGAAGCGGTAAGTACGCAAAAAGTGAAGTTTAGTTCATGCAAATGAAATAAAACCAAATAGGATGAAAATATAATAGTTTATGAACAAAATTGGGCTATATATTTGCACATTAGGGGGGGGGTAGGGGTAAAGCATAGCATATATAAAATCTGGTACTGTTCTATTAGCTGGAACCCACGCTATACATTATACAGCGAAGATGCTAAAAAAAAAACTAGTCAAACAGGTTTTTTCAACGGAGATTTTTATGCTGGTGGTTGCAAACAGTGATTTATCACTGCGTTTACAATATTTAAACTTTTGTTTTTTGGGGTTTAGGGGGGAAAAGGTACATAGGTTAGGTTACGTATTTAATATATGCTTTACCCTCCCCCCCCCCCAATTTGCAAATATATAGCCGAAATTTGTTTGAAAACTGTTATATTTTCTTGCTATTTTATTTCATTAGCATTAACCAAACTTCACTTCTTGCGTGGGTTCCAGTTAATAGAACAGTACCTAAATACCTAACCTAACCCAACCTAGGTACCTTTCATTTCCACTAACCCCAGAAAAAATAAAGTTTAAGTATAGTTCCCGGAGTGACTAACCCTATTTAAGGCCTATGTTTATTACCTTAGACCTTTGATCCTCCTGTGCCACTAGAGACACCCAGGGCATCCACGAAGAGCCGCCAGTCGTTCTGGATATCCGCTGCCGCCAAAACATCTTCCCATTGGGGCTATACAGCGCCTCATATGATTACCGGGTAATGCGGATCGGTTTTCTCAATACACTTACCACTTTCTGCATAAGTACCATAAAAACTATTTAGAGTTGTGTTTTTTTTCAATGGGAAAATATTTGGAGTTCGAAATATTTTTAAAGAAATTTAAGACAATGGCATGAAGAGAGAGGGTTATGGAAGGGGTATCCCCCTCATATAGAGAATAGTTTCTTTGTTTTTATGTTTTGATGCTGCACCTAACTTTCAGTTTAAAAAAGGTGTTTTATTATTTAATTACTTGAAAAACTCGTACTCCGAAAAAGCTAGTTTGTCCTTGATTTTCTATGCAATTGGTTGCTTTTATCGATATTTTAAAAAGTTTCTTTTGAAATATGCACTTGAACATAGTTGTCTGTAACAAAACAAAATTTTAGTAATTGAGAAACTTTTTTTTCAACTTTGTAGCACGTCATAAATATAATAAAAGAGTTTTTTTGAGACTAATTGAATTATCTAATAGAATAATTAAGTTTGTCAAAAGAATTTAGCATAAACTGTATATATATTTTGAAACTGTGGAGATAAATTGTTTTAACTTTTAAGTATATTTCATTTAAATTTTTGAAGAGCTTTGAACAACTAGAGGTGGATAACTCCCGCCTTTTGAAATGAAGCTCTGAAAAATCTCCTATTAGTAGATATCGGTTTAACTAATTACTTGAAGCATGAATAGGGTACAAATTTGATTCTAAAATATTTCAATATCTGAGTTTCATTTAAATGAATATAATCAAACAAAATTTGGCTGTCAGTTATATGCAAATTTTATGCTGTAATTCGGAAAGCATGAGCAGTACTTCCACTTCTCGATTTCAAATTTCCCTGTTTTTATATCAATTTTCCCTTAAATTCCTTATGCTAAGGTCTGATTTCTCCCTAGAAAGAAGGGTTATTTTGTTTTACATTTCCACACAATCTACATGATTGCATGATTTGATGCTGCACAGCGCAGCATCAAATTGTTATTTTCTTACTTCAGATAATGATATATATATAACATCTTTTTCACTACCTAGAACACGTAAGAAAGTTTAATTAAGTGTCATCTCCAGCACTTCATTGCACTTGGAGTTTGCCTTCGTCTTGAAGCCAGTGATAGCTTTCGGTATGCTAACAGTTGATAAAGTTTTATCTTCGTTTTTCAACCAATAATTGACTCGAACAGGTGAGACTAGTCTGACATTCTCGAGACTATTTCGGATGTCTGTTTTGATTAATTTCAGGGGACTAAAAAAACGCTCAGTTGGTACGTTGCTAAAAGGTAAAGAGAAGATCAGTGATATGCGCTTCCGCAATTCCGGATACTTGATTTTGCCACTGCGAGTCTCCAAACTAAATATCTTTATCCAGTACTGCTCAATTGACAGGTCTTCAACTTGAGCATCTTCCAAATGAAGCTCAGTGACATCAGTCATTGCCTTTGACCTCCATTCTACGTCCATTTTCTGGAGGCAACACTTTTCTCTTAGAACAGGAAATCTCACAAACAGTGGCCTCAGAGATTTTGGTTTCAAATTTCTTGCATTCCTTGGTTCAACCAAAGCGTCTTGGTAGGGTCTTGGATGTGCTTGATTAGGACCATATAGTATATTCAACAAGGCTGGTAAAAGAGATCAATATTATCACTTGGCCCTTGAGTATCTACGAGTCCGTGCATTAAATTGGTTGCAGCTATTCCCACATATGTCTGGTTTAAAGGCAGGTACTCACTTGAAAGGTAAGGATCCAGTTCGGTAAACAAAGCAACACTGCGAATATAGTCCAGTTTCATGAAGTTAGACGCAACATCACTCACAAGTTTGCTGACACTTGCCTTTAGGGAGTGAAAAACTGGAAGCTCAGATTGAAAAACTTTGTTGAATTCGTTGGAGAGGCCAAGAGAGTAGTCCATGAATTCAAGGTGTGGCTTTGTCAACTTGAATTGTAATGTTGCTAATTCTGCTACTACTACTATTATCGCTTCGACTACTGCTACTGAGGCAAAGGGTAGGAAATTGAAACTTACAGGGAATATTTACAGGGATGTTGAACTAAATAGACACACATTTTGTACAGCTTGTTTGTCAAAAGGGCGTATCAGCAATATCCCAGGAATGGTCTAAGGTATTGAGTTGAAACTTTCAGAACATGTTAAGGGGGATTTTGAACTAAAAAAACCTGCAAAATGTGCATACTTCTACAACTACTAACACTTTTGCAACTATTACAACTACTACTACTAATATGACTGCTGCAACTACAACTACGACGACTACTGCTAGTACTACTTGAGCTAAGGGTATTACAGTGAAACTTTCTGGGAATGTTGAAGAAGATAGAGATCTATATTGAACGGTGCTATGTGAATGCAGGCTATTAAAAGGTCGTAACAGCTATATATCAGGAACAGCTAAGAGTATTAAGTTAACTTTCAAAGTACGTTAAGGGAAAGATTGAACCAACTAAAGGAAATTTATGTATACTACTTCTGCTTTTTTACTCATGCTATCGATAGGCTACTGCTTTTAAAGCTAATAATAATTTTGTTGGGAAGCAAGATAAATTAAATTGAAACACACTGTATGCATGCAGGATGTCAAATGGCCTTATCAGCAATACATAAAAAAAAATGACTTACAAGCATTAGGTTGAAGTTTTCAGACCATACTGATGGTTATGTTGAGCGACAGAATGCAAGTGCATCCTGGCTGCCAAAACAGCATAGGTACAATGGCATTAAGTCTTATTTTTCAGAGAAATTTGGAGTGGTTTAAAACTGAATTAAACAAAACTAGATATGTCCAGGGGTTCAAAAGCGCTTATGTTATTAAAAAATTCCATTGCGTAAATAATACAGGAAAAATATACATTCTTATAAAAAAAACTAAAATGTACTCCTTTCTTTTCCAATGAAAAATACTATGTCAATAAGAAACAAACAAATTAATTTCATAAGTGTTTCCAAAAAAAGTAATTCAACCAAAAATGAGATGGAAAAAATTTAAAGTTTTCTAAGCGTAAAACTATCACCGTCAATAAATAAATGAAATTGACAGAGATTAAAATAGCTAAAACGAGTCAAATTCAAAACAAGTGGAGACTAGCCTAGTAGGGCTGACGGTCCCCATGCCTTCCGAATTACAGAACAAAATTTGCATATCACTTAGAGCCAAATATGTTTTGATTATATTCATTTAAGTGACCCTGAGATCTTCAGTTTGAAGATCTTAGGGTTTTTTACCCTGAAAAATTAATTCCAGATCATCAAGAATCCAATTTGTTTTCTTTTGATAACTTTTGATTTCCAGTTAGTAATACTTGATAAATAGATAGATGTTTTGGCCTGACTACTGGAAGCCGGAAGCGACTGTTAACGAAAAAGATGTCTGCTTGCCTATTATCTTGACGGTAGCGTAAAAGCAAGGTGAAATAAAATAGTTTATAGATGATAGAGTACAAACTTGTAAAGAATATCAAGAGTATTTGCAGATAGTTGTCTGCGCGAAAGAGCAAACAACTCCCAAAAATACAGTATAAAACGTAAAAAAATAGTAGAAAGTAAGTAGTTAAGTAAATTTAGTGCTATAAAAGTATTTTTAGCACTAATTTGGTGAAAAATGACATTTTTATTACACAAATATGTATCCGACAGGGAAATATTCTATTTTGTGTCATAAATTTGCAAAATATGTCCCAAATTTCTAAAATATGTCCCTTTTTTGCCCTATTATGTCATTGTGTCCTGGCACATAGGAATATGTCCTTTAGACATAAAAATATCCAGTTGGCAACCCTGTCTTCTGTATCTAATTTATCCCTTGAATAATTGGTGAGATGCGATCGGAAACGAAATCTATTTATTGAAGATTTTTCGGAGCTTCATTTGAAAAGGTGGGAGATATCCATCTCTTATCCATCGAAACTCTTCAAAAATTGACTTTAAAAATATACTTCAGGCACTAATTATTTATAGTTTCAAAGTAATTATTCAGTTTACGCTAAATTCTTTTGACGAACTTAATTATTCTATCAAGCACTAAAATTAGTTTTTAAGAAACTATTTTATTATATTTATGACGTGCTACAAGGCTAAAAAAAAGTTCCTCAACTACTAAAATTTTGTTTTGTTACAGACAACTATGTTCAAGTGCATATTTCAAAAGAAACCTTTTTAAAATATGAATAAAAGCAACCAATTGCATAGAAAATCAAGGACAAACTAGCTTTTTCGGAGTACGAGTTTTTCAAGTAATTAAATAATAAAACACCTTTTTTAAACTGAAAGTTAGGTGCAGCATCAAAACATAAAAACAAAGAAACTATTCTCTATATGAGGGGGATACCCCTTCCATAACCCTCTCTCTTCATGCCATTGTCTTAAAGTTCTTCAAAAATATTTCTAGTTCAAAATATTTCCCATTGAAAAAAAAACAGCAAATGACCATGTTTATTATACATATACTGATATTGATTCCTTAAACTCTTAATAGTTTTTTATTTATTAATGTCAAAAAAGTGAAAAAATTTAAAATGTATTTTGTTTTCAGTGAAGTGCAAATGGTGTTCTAGTCATGAGAAGGTATGGGGGTTGTCACCCTTTCCCATGTTAATTTTTGTCGTTTTGAGTTTGCCTCGGCTATTTATTGTAACTTCTGTTCGTTTTGGGTTTCATTTATTTATTGATGGTGGTTTGTGGTAGTTTTACGCTTGGAAAATTATTTGACTCTATTTCTGCTGATTTTCGGTTTATTGTTTATTAAATTAATTATAATAAATGACCGAGTTAAATACAAAACGAAGTTGAGTAGTGTTGACGTCCCCCACTCTTCAGTATTCAAAATCCAAAAGTATCCAGGCTTTATCGATTTATAATGGCACTTTGAATTCGTTATTAATTGGTACCCAGTTAGATACATTCTAACCATTTGAAAATTCATGTCAAAAGGCAGGAGATGTCCAAAGGCACAGAGAGTCCAGGACGAACTAGGTTTTTGAAGTGCTGGTTTTTCAAGTAATTAAATAGAAAAATCAAATGAAAGCAAGGAGCAACATTAAAACTCAAAATGAACAGAACTCATTTTGTGTATGAGGGGGGCTGTTCCTTACTCAACCTTCGGTCTTTACGCTTAAGTCGTAAAGTTCATGAAAAATATTTCCCATTCGAAACAGTGGCGTAGTTTTGTTCAAATCCTCTGAGGGGGGACAGCAAAATTGGAACCAATTTTTCCAAATCAATTGAAAATAAAAAATTGATAAAAAAATTCAAATTCAAAAACATAAAATGTTTTGATATAAATTAGCATTCCCCTTGACACCCTCTGAAAGCTAATGTTAATGCACTTGGTCGTTTACAACATCAAAGGGTAAATATGCTCTCATTCCCAATAACATACACTCTATGCAGCAAATTGCATAATTTATAACCCTTGCTCAAAGCTAGACCTTTCAACTATGCTAAACTAAATAACTATCACAAACATCTGATTGGATGTGTTTGGATTAGTAGTAGCAGCAGAATTAGTAGAATTAGCTTTACTAGCAGCAGTAGCAGTAGTAATAGTAGTAACAATAGTAGTAGTATTGGGAGTAGTAGTATTAAGCTGCAAATATTCCCTTTTGGTTAGTTCAAGCTACCAAACACCAAGCTCTGTAATTTACAACTTAACATAGCAAGCCGTTTCTAAGATAATGCTGATACGCCCCTTTGACAACCTGCATGCTAACGGCATTTTGTGCTTCAGTTCAGCTTCCCCCTCGATATTATCTGTAATTTTTACCTTTATTCCCTTAGCCATAGTTATAATAGTGGTCAGGGTAGTAGTAGTAGGAGTGCCTAGTAGATAACACTTGCCTAGTAGACACTAGTAGATAGACCATAGTAGATGCCTAGTAGACCTAGTAGATAACACTTGCTAGTCTTATCTACTATTAACAGTATTAACACTAGTACTGGTGGCAGCAGTAGTATCAACACATTGATTTTTGTTTCAGTTGAACATCTCCCTCATCCAGTCGTGGAAGTTTCAACTCAATACAATCAGCCCTTGCTATGATATTGCCGATATGATCTTTTGATAACCTGTATGTTCATAATTTTTTTTTTTTTTAATTTAGTTCAACTTCTCCATGATCGCTTACTGATATTTTTATGTTAGTGTTCTTAGCGTTAGTAGTAGTTACAATAGAATTAGTAGCAGTAGTAGCAGTGATACTAGTATTAGTAGTAACCTGCACATATTGTCTTTTGGTCAATTTCTCTTCTACTTTAAGAATTCCCTTAAAGCTCCAACTTAATACCCTAATCCATTCCTGACATACGTCCTTTAGAACAGCTACATGCATATAATATGTTTCGATTTAGTTCAAATTTCCCCTCAATAACTCAAATTTTTCCCTTCATACCCTTAACCTTAATAGGGGTAGTATCATAGCAGTAGTGGTAGTAGTAGGAACAGTAGTAGTATTCCATTAGTAGCAACGGTAATAGCAGTAGTAGTAAACACATAATGTGAAATGGTCAGTTGAACATCCTCTCATAAAGCCCTGGAAGTTTCAGCCTGATACGGTAACCGTTCCAAAGATTTTTCTGATACACCCTTTTGCAGTATGTATGCATATAGCATATTTCGATTTATTTCCACTTTACCCTCAACAATTTCTCAAATTTTCACTTCAATATCCTCAGCCTTGGTAGTACTCGCTACAGATGCAGCAGATATACTATTAGTAGTTATAGTAGTAGTAATAGTAGCATGAAAATATTCTTTTTTGGTCAATTGAACATCCTTCTCATCATTTCTCGATAGTTCCAAACTAATAAACTAGGTCATTCCTGACTTGCGTCCTTTGACCAACCGCATGCACATAAAATATTTTGATTTTGTTCAACACTTCCTTCAACATTCTCTAAAGCTTCGTCTGAGGGCACTTTGGTTTTTGTTCACTAAAGGTAAAACACGCCCGACTTTTCTTAATAATAAATAATATGTGTAATTGCATAACTATGTAAATAATAAGAATGATAATATATGTAAGCAATGGGTGAATTACATAACTTATAGCCCTTACAACCCCCAAGGGCTGTGGGGTTTGACATCCCCAAAGACATAGTTATTTGACCTTTCATCTATGTTGAACAAAAAAGCTATCTCAAAATTTTGGTTGGGCGTGTCTGTGGAAGTGATACGTGTGGGAGAGGGCTTTGTTGACCTCCAATTACTTTTGAAGTTTAAAAAGGGCGCTATAAATTTCAATTTCCAATAGAATGAGCTCCTTCCAAAGGTTCTATGACAACTCCTTCTATGCAAAGTGCCTTGGTGAAAAAATATATGGCTCTTTACTTAGGCAGCGCTATTGCGCTGCCTATGAATCGGTTGCACCTTTCAGTGACTAACTGAACAGCCTTGAAAAATACTCTAGGAAGGAACAGAGCTGGTGGGCTCAGAAATTAGGATTTTCTAGGGTACTAAATTATAAGACTGCCACTCCTTGATTGGATCAGTTGTTCTTTCAATTAGCTAATAAAAAAAGAATCCGATAAGCAAGTTTTTCAAAGAATAGTAAATGCCATATTAAACTTAAGATCAACAGAAATAAATTCCTATAATAACTCAAACTCAAAAAACGATCAGAAATTACTATTATCGAATAAATGAAACCCAAAACGAACAGAAATAAAAAAAAATATTAATAAACAAACATTAAACAGGTACTAATACAAAGGAATAAATCAATCTTAAGACGAGTAAAACTTAAATTGAATATGCAAATCAAGTTTAAAACGAACAGAAATCAAATACGAAACAAACATACAACAGGTTTTTAGTAATTGGCGCTTTAGTGAAAAACTAATTATATTATAAATATATTGTTTTTTACTTATTAGTACATTAAAACTAAAATTACATAAAATCTTGAACTGCTGAGCGGTCAGTATTTAATATACAAAATCTTAGTTTTCAGTAAAGTGCAAATGACGCAGTAGGCTTTAGATTTGTACAGTTAGGGAAGGGGGCAATAGCCATACTCTTATTTGCAGGATTTTTTTTAAGCTTGATTTGTATTTTCAGTTTAAGTTTTACTCGTTTTAAGATTTATTTGTTCATTTATATTAGCACCTGTTTTATGTTATAAGTATCAATAAATAAATGAAACCCAAAACAAACCGAAAATAAATTAAATAACAGAGTCAAACTCAAAACGAGCCGAGATTAATATGAGTAGGTTTCTATATCCCTATGCTTTCTAAAAGCCAGAATATAATTTAAATGAATTTATTGAAAAACATGTGCACTGCCTGTTTAATATAGGCTAAATATGCTGATATTTATTCTTTCAAGTCTTGATTAATTTTTGATTTTTTTAAGTTATAAAAATGAAAACATTTAAAAGAGTATTTTTCAGTAAAGTGCAAATTATACTCTGGCTTTTAGAAAGCATAGGGATTAGAACCCTACTCATATTAATTTCTGTTCGTTTTGAGTTTGACTCTAATATTTATTTTATTTTCTGTATGTTTTGGGTTTCATTTATTTATTGATACTTATTTGTGGTTTTTGTATGCTTGATAGATTATTTGATACTATTTTTATCCATTTTTGAGACTTGTTTCAACCCCAAAAGCCTATTTATATGATATTTAGACTATTTTGAATAGAATGGCTATCTAAAAATTTCTATTAGATGCTGTTCGGGACAATTTTGTCGTGTGTGTGTGTTGGGGTAGCTGCCCTCCGATCACTTTCTCTTAAATGGCTATCAAAATATTTATACCTCATGAATAAGAATATCTTGTAAATTAAAAATGGGATTTGAAGAAGACTTGACTTGACTTATGTCTCCTGCCGGGCGCTGCTCGGCGTAGAGAGTGACGTCTGCCTCCTCAATCCACTTCGGTCCATGGCAAGCGTTGGCACATCGCTCAACCTGATATTTGCCATCGTCAGGAACTCGGACAGGCTGTCAGACCATCGTTTTTTCGGTCGGCCGCGAGGTCGCTTCCAACCGGCTTTGACAGGGTTGAAGTCATGGATCGTTTTCGCAGGTATGCGTGTAGGCATTCGAAGTAGGTGTCCGAGCCATCGTAATGTTCGCTCGGCTGCTTGGGTCGAAAACCGAGACTGCTTGGTGAGCTGCAGCAGCTTCTCATTGCTGACGAAGTCGAGCCATCGTAGACCTTCGATCCTCCTCAGGCTCTTCGACTGAAAGACATCAATTGCCTTTAGGGTTGCGGCTGAAGCTTGGCACGTTTCAGCTCCATAGAGCATCACAGAGCCGACGAGGGCGTTGAAAATCCGCAGCTTCGTTGTACGACTGATGTTTGGTTTTCGCCATAGGTGACGGTTCAGTCTGCCCATGGCAGAAGACGCTTTGGATATTCTCGCTTGTAGTTCAGAAAGAAGCGAGCCATCTGAAGAAATTATAGAGCCCAGGTAGGTAAACCTTTGGACAACTTCGATGCTAGTGGTGCTATCCAGGCTAACTGAAGGATTGGCAGCAGGGGAGAATGGGTCTATGGCCATAATTTTCGTTTTAGTCGAGTTTATCTGCAGTCCTACTTTTGAAGCCTCTTCTCGTAGGATTCAAAGCGCTTCCAGCAACTGCTCCATGGAGTCCGCCAGAATGGCCAAGTCATCGGCAAAATCAGCATCTGTAATGACACGATCTCCAAACTTAAGTCCAAAGCTGAGACGTGAGGTAGTCCTTGTCATAACGTAGTCTATGATGACATTGAAGAGCTCTGGGGCCACTGCACATCCTTGGCGCACTTCTGTCGTGATTTGGAAGAACGGGCTGCGC